>CM056199.1:78078396-78243396 GCA_029692085.1 Gymnothorax javanicus
GTCAAGGGAAAGTTGTAGTGAGATTAAAAGGTACCTTGAGACTTCCTTGAGAGAAATCGAATGTTCTTTCCTTTAATATATCATCAATTTCACTGTAATTGATAATGATATGACTGATCCAACAGGAAAACTATGACAAATGCTGTATCCAATCACTAACAGCTGCAATGGATAGTGGTCCATGATTTATGATTTCTTTCTTCCAAGGTTTATCCCATATTCCCTTGCTAGAAGGAAGCAACAACCTCCATTCCTTCATGAAATAGACAATTCGCATGGGCCTGATCGTGGCTACCAGCCAGACTATTCCGGTTTAGTCCTTTTATCAAGCAAGGTTCCGGGCTCCTTAGATAACTCCATTGCTGCTCTGATCTCCTTGCCCTCCTGCCAGTTAGACTCCAGGCACAATGATTTATTTATGCATGTAGTGTCTCTGTGTTTTTATATTATAAGTCTGAGTTAAAGGGCAGAATGTCATGCGGCTGGATGAATGTGTTTATCCGCGTGTATTTTGTCTCAACAGACCGTGCGTAACGATGCAAGAAGCACTTCCACGGTGGTACAGAAGTGATATATAATAAAATGGTGGATGATTAAGGAGCCGAGATTTGAGATAAAATATCTCGGCTGTCAGAGGGTAAGCGTAGTTCTAATCAATCAGGGGCAGTGGGATAAACTAATAGCCTGTGCGTTCTCATAGACGATGTATGACAAAGTGTCCACACTGGCACTATTGTGCTTAAATAATGCCACCTATTAGCCTTATTTATTCTCCTTTTATTTTCCCTGTTGACAGCGCTGATCATAAGGTCGCAGTGAATGAATGGCGGAGGTAAATCAGTATATGTTCAGGAATCCATACATAGGAAAGCTGTGTGCTTGGCTGACGTTTGAGTTTGTTACTGTGCGAATGAAGGTGTTATTACTATGTCGTAAGTGATTACTTTGTGATTGCTTTTGTGGTTTTGCATAATTGTATTGTTATAAGCTTTGTGATTTCATAAATGGTTTGAGTTTTTTTTTTTTTTTATTTAGGAGTTTGGCACAGTTTAGAGTTCAAGTTAGGGGTAGAATTTGGCTCAAGTAAGCCAAATGACTCAAGCTATTCTCGCTGTTTCACATTTTTTTACAGTATGCAATCGTTTCTGTTGGACAGGGCTTTTCAGTGCTGTTCTGAGAAGTTTTCTGTTGAAGGAGGGAATTCTATTATTTTTACCACTGGTTGGTATCAGTTGAGTATGAGGTGTCTCTGCCCAGTTTATATACAACTACAGCACTGACAAAAATACCAAAACACACTTCATAATTCTTCACATTCAAGCTTTACTTAACATGCAGACAGGGCATAGCTGTGTCTCTGTTGCTCTTGTGCAAGAGGAATTTCTTTGATATGTATTTTTGGAATTAAAAAACGTTTTGAAGATCAAGGGATCAATTGAAATGGGTTCCCGTTTGAACAACATGTTTGGAGTGTTCTTTTAATCCCCTCATTGTAATGGAGAGGAAATGAGGGTGTCTATTTTTCTTGTGTTTTAATGGGCTTTGATGCCTCAGTGAGAGCACTTACGCTCCCTTAAGGAGAAGAATGTCAATTTTTATAAGGGAGGGAAAGAAAATGGTTGCTTTAGCAGGAGCAAGCTGTACGACTTATTTTCCCTCCGTAATGGGATTTGGTGTGTAAATGATTTAAGTGAGTCTTTGAATAGTGCAACAAGAGGGACAGTGAGAGAGAGAGAAAGAGAGAGAGAGAGAGAGAGTGTGTGTGTATCTGTGTGTGTGTGTGTGTGTGTGTGTGGGTTGCCCTATATTTGGTGTGCAAATTATTTAATTGAGGCTGTGGAAGATATTATAAATGAGTGTGTGCGCGTGTGTCTGTGTGTGCGTGCGTGTGCATGCACATACCCATTTGCGTTTTCTTTTTTTTGCATGTAAGTGTGCGAGTTCGCTTGTGTGTGAATGTGCTTGTGTGTGCATGTGTGAGTGTTGTATATTTGTGTAGAGTAATTGATTTAAATGGGGTAAGAGGCTGTAACCTGAGATACCACCTCATGGGCCCCATTTTCTCAATCTGCTCCAGTCCCATGTAAAAACAAATTGTTGAAGATGGAGGAAGGCTTGAAGAAAGCACTGTGTGTAGGGGTGAGCATATCTGTC
The DNA here is from genome assembly GCA_029692085.1 of Gymnothorax javanicus. Classification (NCBI taxonomy): domain Eukaryota; kingdom Metazoa; phylum Chordata; class Actinopteri; order Anguilliformes; family Muraenidae; genus Gymnothorax; species Gymnothorax javanicus. The sequence continues at coordinate 78,080,551 of CM056199.1, forward strand.
TCCTGTAGTATGTGTGTGTATTATATACATGCCTTTATACAGGGCAGTTTATAAGTTCATAGATATCCATTATGTATCATAATGGCCGTAGTTCATTAGAGAGTCACTCCACATACTTGCAAATACCCTCAAATTAACGCTGGCAGTTTGCTATTACCTTATTGTGCCATTTCAGTGAAGCCAAAAAAGTTTGCCATGGTTTACCTACTGACCAACTGTGTTTGAAGTGCTTATTAATCCTCGCCACAACACGAAGTGGTGCGGCGGATATTGCAATGGAGCACGTCTGTCCATCTGGATAAGTCAAGACAAGTTTTCTCGGAAACGAGATGAATGAAATTTTGCGTGTGTATTTTACAAGTCTTGACCTTCATTGGATTTGAATACAGAATTCCCCATTGGTAGGCGATGTTGATGACGATGCCTTCTTGCTCCGTTTGTTACCACAGGAATTTCTGCACTTCTTTCTGAATATGTGGTGACTTTATTGAAGAGAATAGACACCTACAGATGAAACACTCGTGGTTATTTATTGGGACGGCCTTTGCCTGGTGTGTGTGAAGGGATTTTAAAACTATTGTGTCCCCGACACAAAGAGCGGTGGTCTGTCTTTGCAGTGGGGCCCAGGACAGCGCGGTGTGCGGTTTAAGAACACGGTGAGGGCACTGTCCCACCCAGGGGTGGGGTGATGTTGTCAGGGGTGTAAATGCATGCTGGAGCATGCTTCCATGTCATGTCGGAGCAGCGACTGGAACTGGCGCGGAGGTTAAGAGTGTTTTTGTGCAGTGGGAATGGGAGGGGAGAGGATAGTGTGGGGGAGGGGGGAAGGGGGGGCCTTTACGCCAGCATCTGCACGACACTTCATTATTAATAGCGGCGTCAAAGTAAAACGCAAACCTTGTCAGATTTAATGGATGGCTGCGTCCACCAATGGCTAGGTACCAAGTGGCAGACGGATCGGGGTGTGTACCTGCTGTATTTTTTTTTTTTTTGGGGGGGGGGCACAATACCAGTGAGGGGCACATGGCTCTGGAAAAGCCACAACCACAAAATATTCTTTTATTCAGCGGACCCTTTTATTAAGGCGATTTAATGATTTAAAGTTGATTAGACTAAGCAATGGCTAATCCTCCTCCTGGAAACTTGTGGGGTTAAGGGCCATGGCGAAGGGCCCTACACATGCACTGGTGTTATAGAGGCTACACTGGGGTTCAACTACCCCCCCCAGAACTCAGTTCAGTACCTCGGTCAACAGGCTTGGAGCTGCCTCATATTCACGACAGGCCTATCTTTAGCTTCAACTGAGATATCAGGAGATAAATTGGTGGAAAGGTGATGCAGCAAGTTTTATTTTCATCTGTTCGGGATGCTGACTGAGATCGTTCTGAATTGGTCCATGTAGAAATTTTGGAAAACACTATATTTTGGGTGGGACAGGGACTGAGTGGTTACTGAAAAGTTGCTAGTTTAAGCCCTCAGTGTTCAAGCGGTGTTCTCCACGGTGTGTTTTAGGTTTCCCCATCAGGCAGTAAAATGACCATCAGCTGCTGAATGCAACGCAAAGCAAAAAGGATTCTTCAGCTAATATCTATGAAGGAACACTTTTTAACTCTTTACAAAACCTGTATCATAGGTGCAAAACATGTGAGATTTCCTATATTGAGCCATTTTTCTCCGATAAAAACGGCTTGCACGAGGGACAGTTCCTTTCTAGAGTCACTAAGAAGCCTTTTGGAACCTTTTCTTTTTTACTTTTTGCTGTTTTCCGGCCTCTGAATTTTCCCCTCTTTTTTTTGCTTCACTGGTCCGATAAGAGCCTCCACTGCTCCCCACAAACGCTTGATTTGAAGTCTGAGAGCAGACCAGCCTGCCGGTAACAGGCCCTGGGTCAGTAATGAAGTGCCGGGCCCAAGGTCCGACCGTAAACGTCTGGTTGTCAGAGAGCCATTTAGTGCTGTGTAATTGCTGAAGGAATGGGGCATTGTGAGACGTCAGAGATGGGCACTCGCCTTTATGAACGTACACTTTGATGGTCAATTAGCGGCCACGTGACGTTGCTCGCCGGCTGTGCAGCTCTGGAATTTTGTAACCACCCCGATCTGTTGATATGCAATCTCTTCTTGAGTTAATCTAAATTGACCCCAAAGTCACGAAAAGGTGGAGACCTCAGAGCCACTGAGTGAGTATGAAGGATTAGTTCTGGACTCCAACTCCCATCAGTCCACTTTGGGGAAACTTTCTGCCATTCCACAATTTGTGTTGTCAGCTTGGCGCTGTGGTTTTAAATGAGCATAATGAGGTATCTGGAATGGGTTTGAGTCAACATTTTGTTTTTCCTTGGGACAGGGAGGAAATGACCCATATCTGAACATTTCTGCCGCATTAGTTTTTGTTTGTTTGCATCTTTTAGACCGGTAAACAACAGGATTTTCCCTGTTTCAATGTGTGGTTTCATTGGAAGACAGCAGGTTTTTCCTCTTCTATTGATGTGTCTAAATGACAGAGCATGTTTTCACATCTTGCAGTGCTCAGATTGGATGATGGAACAGGTTCTTACTTCAATCAGCGCTCTGATTAGATGTCAGAGTTAGTAGGTAAACTGGTGTTCAGGTTGTGAGGGTCTCTTTTCTGGATGGTTCCATAGCTAGACCATGCAGGGTTTGGGATGTTCAGCTCATATTACCATCTCTTCCCTCAGCAACTATACAAACGACCTGACTCTCAATCTGCTGTTCCGGGGAACATGAACGTGCCAAATCTGTCTTTCAAACACGGGCCAGGCCTGCAGTGATTGTGCACTATGACCAGAGGAAGGCCCTGAATCCATCGACCATACATTTAGAGATCCCATTGTACGCTTTTTAATGTCAGGCCAATCTGTTCTCTAAACTCCTTTTTAACCCCTCGGAAAACAACTTTCCCGAGAGGTATCATCATGTCTACCCGTCTGTGTGTGTGTGTGTGTGTGTGTGTGTGTGTGTGTGGGTGTGTGTGTCTGTGACAAACTTGCAAAACATGAATGCGTGGTGAAATACCTGTTTGCACCACTGGGGACTGTAGTGTCGTAATAAACATATGCCGAGGTGGTTTTACACGTCAAGGGACAGAAAATGTCTAAAATGGTTTAAATGCCTGTTGCTAGGATTGATGTCCTATATGTGCATAATTTTTTTGAAAAAGGGACTCATTCGTCCTCAAATACAACTTCGTTGAGCAATATTCTTTCACGGCATATTTGGGTACTTTGTACCTTAAACAGCAAAAACATACCTCTGTGGTACCTTTACCGAGGGGTGTGTAAGTATTGGGAAAGTACTGGGTCATGTTAGGGGACTGTAATTTCGAGGGCATTCACAGCCATAAGGAGTGAACCTTGCAGGAATTACTGCACATAAAATGTATGTCCCTGTGGAAATACTAGCGGCCTACGCTGTAGTTCTGAGTGTTTCCGTTTGCTGAGATAACTGTGTGCATTTCAGAGGCTTTAGAAGGAGTTGCCCTCTTCTCCTCTCCTCCCCACTGCCGTCTGTCCTAAAAGAAACATGCCGCTCTAGTTTTGGAGTATAAGCGACAAAACCCCAAATTAGACCTCAGTTCTCCTGGGAAGAGGCAGTCACATGACTGTGCTGACGCAGGTCTGCGAGCTATAAATACAGAGAGAACATGATCTATCTATCTATCTATCTATCTATCTATCTATCTACTAGCATCTCCGTTGGTCTTTCCTTTGTTACTGAGATCTACCTACTTGTCTGTCTGTCTGTCTACTTAGCCTCTCTGTTTGTCTTTCCATATAAATGGATACATGAGAATGTGTTTGCCTGTTTATATGTCTGTCCATCAGTATCTCGCCCTCTCTCTATCGCGCTTTGTCTTTTCTGCTGTTTATCGGTCTATTTATACTGTGTATAAATACCCTTTGTCAGTCTGCTGGTCTCTCAGTTGCCCAGTTGACCTGAGCTACGGAATGAGCGGACTCATGGTGACCCATGTGATGTGCACACTATGCAGTGGTAGCGCTGTTAATATCAGTGACGGAAGCATGCTCTTCCGCAGTTTTGAGTCGTTTCCAGTGCTTCACTGTACAGTCAGTTAAATTGGGAGCAAGAAGCTGTTTCTGAGCTACAGCTGCACCAGGAAGGTCGCCGCGGACCCCCGCTGAGCTTTGCATTGTTTTTCAGCCCCGCCCCCTCCCCTGACCACACTGTCTGTAGCCCCCGGCAACGCGCAACATCTGTTCAACGACAACAAAGAAACCCGTCGTCGCCAAGCAGGCCCCTGTGCAGACACGTTTCCTTGGCGAATCGGCAAGTCCAAGCCACAAATAACAACAAGGGAGGGGATGTGCCGAGCCACGCCTGCTAACCGCTAATGCTAACTGGTGATGCACCCCACAAAGCCGGCCTGCCCAACCTACCATGTAGGTTTCACTCCAACCCAAATCAAATCATATCTTATTTAATGGCTGGACAGCTAATTGAACTGCTAATTAGTAGACTCAGATGTGCCCTACCAGGGTGGAAATGAAAGCCTACTGGACGATAGAACTCCAGGAATGGGGGTGTGTAGCTGCACTTTGGTGCACCATCTCGATAACATATCAGCATAGCATATGCCATGAACGAGAGCTGCATCTCACCTGCTAGGTCACGTGATGCTATATTAATGATACGACCTTGCCAAGCTGGGCTTTGGATTAGACTGACTTTCCAAGTTTTTAAGAAGCACCCAAACAGAGAGCAATACCCGAATGTGCAGCATAAAAATATGGCTAATTGGTGAATTTGCAATTCTATCAGCAGTATAACAGAAAGGCAGTTTGTGTCTTCACAAGATGCCAGTATTTGAATACAGCTGGGTAATTGTGTGGTAGACCTTGATTCAAGCCTCAATATTGACCATTTCTTTGGTGCGAGGTTTGCACAAATATACGCACATGTAGTGTGTGGATGTGTGTGTGTGAGTGTCTGTGAGTTGGTATTCGCCTGACCAGAGTAAATTTTATTAAGTTACCCCACCATACCTGTGGCTTAAACAAAACCTACATTACCCAGAAATATGCTGAACTCGAAGGGACCAGGGAACATTATTTCCATTAAATACATATGGGGAGTGCAAAAAATAAAATAGTGTTGCATTATTCATAATGTAAAGCTTGAAACAAATAGAGAAAAAAAAAAATATTCTTTTGGATTACCGACCTAAGCCATTTTTGGTTTCTCAGGATATGTGTGTGTATGTGTTTGTGTCTGTGTTTATTTTTGTATGTATATTTGTGTGTGTGTGTGTGTGTGTGTGTTTACGTGTATATGTATTTGTGTGTGTTTTGGGGTGTTGTGTGTGTGCGTGTGTCTGCAGTGATTTGGCGAGCTGTATTTTATGCTGCAGGAGTAGCTGAGCTCCACACACAGGCCAGCGCAGTTTTGCTTAGCGCACCAGCACTGCAGCCCTCGCCTCCGCTCCTAACCCACTTACACGGGAGGAAATTGCAGAGTAACAGAATTAGGCTGAGAGGGAGTGTAACACAAGAGATTGTGTCACTGGCAAGAGCCTGGTGAGCGCGCTAATGTGTAGCTTACACAAACAGAACCCAATAAGATTTTACATGCCTGCTTAAAGTTAGGAAGAGGTACAAATATGTTAACTTATTATGCGTACTCTCTTTGCCTGAAATGCCTTAGTTTTTTAGGCCTTGTTTCTGGAGAATTATTAGTGATGTCTGCTTTATCCCAGATGGAAATGAATACTGAAAGAATCAAACATTAGGGCATTAGGACCATGCTGGATGTGGGACCAGAGCAGACCTACCGCAGGACTTCTGGGATGTTAGGGTGATTAATTAATTAAGTTAATTTCACACTGCCCGCCCACACTGCTACACCCTCCCATTAAATCTTTATTGAAATACCCCTACAGTTTGTGCTTCAGCATAACACAGTATATTGAAGATGCAGCTATTTAGATTAACATCAGAGACTCATTTCTGCTGCCAAAAAAAAAAAGTATTGTGGTTTCTTTGGCTAAAAGGACACAGAGTGACACAGTGGGCCATAATATTGGTCCTTTTCATAGACCCTGTAAATAGAGAGTGGTCATTCAAAAAAGTAACTTCTTTGGTTTTTGTCGCTGATATATCACATTATTTCATTATTTTCTGTGCCTTCTTTTGAAAAATTCTTCTTGCTTGATATCATGGCAGTGATCGAGGAGGATGATGTCACTGTGACATCACAGTCATGGTCTGAGGCTATCTTGCACCTGCCATCATATCTTGACACAGCTTGAACACTCACAACATCAGCTGTAGCTGCTATAACTGCATTGTGCTATTATGCGGTGCACCACTCATGGTAGCGGTGGAGACTTTGTAAAAACATCCATGCATTTGAAATACAGCAGCGCATGAGGGAGCAATTTGATTGAGATGGTGATATAGAGCCAGTCCCACCTTGCTGAGTTGTGACATGTGTCAGTATGGAGCTCTTAAGATGCTAGGGTGCCCAGCCATTTTATAATTCAGTCAAATAAAGCATTCGCTCTGTCAGCCGTCTCACTAGTAGCTTAGTGGCCGAGGGGTGTGGGGGGAGGGGGGGTTGAGTTCAGGGGTCACAGCACTGCTTTCATGAGAGCGCTAATCGATTAGCCGTCAAGCCACGGCCGCCAAGCTCATGTGGGGAAGTGCCACCTGGGTCCCATTTCAGTAATTGCTCGCCGCCTTTGAGCGCTCGGCCTTTTTTTTTTTCGGAAACAGGAGGTTGAAGAGGGTGGAAGAAGAAGAAGAAGAAAAAGAAGAAGAAGAAGAAGAAGAAGAAATTCAGTATCGTAATGGAAGCAGGCACTAAATAGTAAATATCTCTCCACTGAGCTTGCACATGTACGGCCAAACTCCATTGATCGCCGATGGCGGGAGCATGGAGGGAAGTAATAATAACGCACTTGGAATTTATAGGGTGACCTCGCTGAGGTTAAGCAAATCCTCCCGCCCTTTTCTGTGCTCACTGAACGGCAGCTATTTGTCCTCAATAACGGAGGGGCAATAACCGCTGGTTTTTAGTTGAATAATGTCAGTCAATAAGCCCCGCACCCACCCTTTCCTGGTGAGGTAAACTTCGACCATATCTCAATATCTCTGATATATTAAGCAGGTTGTCATGCAACGCTTTTTTCGGGATTAAAGATGGCCGGGGGAAATGTCAACTGTTATTGATTTTCTTCAGGCCTTTTCCAGTATGCAGCATTGATCCGGACTCTGCTTAATATAATATCTGTTCGCAAGACTTTTATTGTGCCTAGGCACACAAACATATTATTTACTCTGCACCAAGATATAATAGCAGGTGTTGGCTCTTGCCAAAGGTTAGCACTAGATTAACAAAGCTGGCTATTGCTAAGATCTCCATGCCAAGAAAATGGGAGAGGAAGTAACCTCTATTTCCTTTGTCGACGACACGGAGATGTTATTTTGTTTTCTGCTCAGATGATGGATGCTGATTGGACTTTTGGTGAAATGCAGTTCTCTTCATGTACTATTTGCCTTTTTGACGGAGAATGTTCTTGCTATGTTGCTGAAAAGTTGTGAGAAGGATTGACAAAACATTTGTGTAATTTTCTGAGGCCACTATACCCTGTAGTTCTGGTCCACATTACCCACTGCAAGTATGTTGGGGAAAACGGGATGTACCATCAGTGTGTAATGAGGCCACCACTGTTTTTTTAGGAGAGTTCAGAGCATTTGTCTTGCAGTGTGAATTCCCTGGCCCCTCAGGATGCATGTGTGTGGATATATGTGGCAGTGTTTCGCTGTATCCACATATGTATGAGTGTGTGTATCTACGCATGTGTACAATGGCCTGTGAATGTGTGTGTGTGTGTGTGTGTGTGTGTATATGTTTGTATGTGTGCATGTATTTGTGAGTGTATGTATGTGTGTGTTTGCCTTGGCCTGTGTGTGTCTGTTGGTGTTGGCAGTTGGCCTGTGTGATTATGCATGAATCTGTGGATGTGAGTGTATTTTTGTACGTGCACGTAGTTCTGTGTGTGCATGTTTGCTTGTTTGTGTTTGCATGTGACTTTATGTGTGTTTACATGCGTGTTTGTATGTATGTGTGCATGTGTTGCGTGTGTGTGTGTGTTTGCGTGTGTGTGTATTCGTGTATATATGTGTGTATGTATCTTTACGTGTGTGTGTGTGTGTGTGTGTGTGTGTGCGTGCGTCCGTCCATGCATGTGTGTGTGTGTGTGTTTTGTGTGTGTGTTGGCAGAGACACGACAGGCCTGTGTTTATGGTACTGCTTGACCGTAGCCAGGAAGAAAGGTTGAAGGTCGAGCTGATCTCACCATGCAGCCCTGCTGTTATGGCGAGGGGGTAAAGGCGGGGTCGCCGAACACAGGCATTTCCTTCCGGAACTCCGAAACAGAATTCCCGAAGAGGATATTCCCCAGGCTTTTCGGCTTGCATGCTAGGAAAATTAGCTGGAGTTATATTTTTTAAAAAGGGGCATGGTGCTCTGTGTGTTACATTGCTGACAGTGTAACATTATCTTTTCTCCCACGAGTTAAGACAAGACTATACCCAACAAAATTTTCTATGCATTATATTCCTGAGAGGCCTAAAATGTACCATTTGGTGATTGACCTAAAATGAACTTTGGATTTTATGCATAATGGGTAAGCAGTAGCCTATTGTGCCTCTGCAGTGGGGCTATAATACTGGAGCTCGTCAGTCATTTCTGGTAAAACACACTCTCCTGTTTGTTTGCGGGGGTCCGTGATGATTGAGGCGGGGGGGGGTTCGCAAGTTAGGAGGATCGAGGAGGAAACAATAGACGACTCCCAGATTCTGCGCCCCGGAGGCGTTTGATTGGTGGTAATTTAGCGACACCCGCCAGAGCGCTAATGGCCCCTGGAGCGAGCGGGAAAAGCGGTCCAGTGGCGGGAATGGCGGTACGCGTTACTGCGTCGCCCGTATCCGTCCGTCCTTATCTCTGATAAATGGGAGTGTTTTGCAGCGGTGGTAATTGATCTAAATACCCTGTCTGTCTCAGCGGCGGCAGGCTTGGTAATTCGAGCCCTCTCCTGGAGAGGAGGGGGGCACAGGGAAATGGATTCAGGGGGTTGGAGGCAAGATGGGGTGGGGAGAGGGGTGGGTATTGATTGCTGGAGGGTGTATATGCTCCACCAGAGGGGCCCGCTTGCAACATTGGGTGGGTGCCAGTGCACCCCTGAAATGATGAGTTGGATGAAATGTGCATTTTTACATTTTACTTTACAATTACATGATTTTGATATTTCTCTATTGAACACATTATTATTATTATTATTATTATTATTATTATTATTATTATTATTATTGTTGTAATTTAATGAGTAATAATGTCATTTCCTGAAGAGGCATATCTGTTGAGCAAGCGATTAACCCGAAAAATAACATCAGGACCTGTATTTTGTTTTTTTTTCCCTTTCGGTTAGCTGATTAGATTGCTCATTGTGTACAGCGAGGCTCCCAATATTTTTACAGAGAGGGCTGTTTTACTTACACAGTCCATTCAATACGAATTGTGAAAAATTGTGACGATGCCCAAATACTCATGGACCTCAATGTAAATTTGAGAAGAAGCCTTGGGAAGATGGGTCCTCCCCTGACCTCTGCTCTATTAAGGGTAATAGATCGTGCGGTCAGGTGACGAAGCTAATGCCGACACTAGTGGCAGTCGTCTGAAACAGGTGTGATGTCACTTGGTTAATTGGATACCAGACTGAGCGCGTCCGTCAAATGTCTCCCGCCGTTACCGTCCATTACCACGCATTATCATCTCTGCGATCGGCGTGTCTGTTAAGATTGGTCGGATAAGGTTGACATTTGTGCGGCTTACAGCAGGAGAAATAGATTGAGAGGTGACAGACTAAGTTGCTGTGAATCTTTTCACTATTTGAGAAGTGACTCAGGATAAAAAGAGCTTATATGATATGAATATAAAAATTAAAGCTGGCAATCTCTACATTAAAGGCATTTTCAGTGTTTTCAGATCGGATGTGCTGGAGCTCATTTCATGTCATCGACTGAAATACTCACAGACTACACTGTATTTAAGGAGACATGTATGTGTAAACAAGCAGCGTACAATTTTACTGGATCATACTGGGCCCTGGAATGCGGTGCATTTTGCTGATTAATGCAGATTCACAGCACATTTACTGTTAATGACATTGGTATTTGTGGTGGTCAATTAAAAAGGACAACCAAAAATTCAACATTACAGCCTGCTACCAGTCTGCCAGTGCTGCTTGAGAACTTAGGATCTGTTCAGGAAATGTATTTAGCTGGTAAACATAATGGCCTATGTTATTTATACCCAGCCAGCATAATTTGGCGTGTACAGTAGCCAGCTAGCTAGCTACAGAGCTACATGAAAATGAGTTGTTTAACGGCACGGTTTGGAGTTACATAGAATTTTGCACCCGATTAACTTAATAAATATAGTGTTAGCTTCTTAACTGCCTGCAGGTACTCCATAATGCCAGAAGACAACAGCAATTAGCTAGCTTACTTAAATTTTAACTGTCTTGCTGTCACCTCAGTGTCATCTTAACGTGAGATATCACAATGTCCTGACAATTCTTAAAGTAATATTATTGGAGCAAATGAAGGTACACATGCTACAGAGCTACATGAATACCATGGCATTAAGCAGCCTGTTTTTCATGTAGCTCTGTAGCTAGGTAGCTGACAACTGTAGACGTGAAATGGTGTACGCAAGTAACGTTAGAACAGTACACTTCAAATGAGGCAGACATACAAAACAAATGCCAGTAACGTAACCATTGAGGAAATTTAGCCTTTATCAGGCTTTGACTTTATCGCTAATAATTTTATTTACACGCTGGCTTTCTTGGTTAGCAAACTAACTGATAGAAGCAACGTGGAGTCCTCTTGGATTGTACAGGAATATGCGATGCAGTGCCTTTTTGCATATTAATTCAGTATGATGCAACTGTACAGATGTAACCAAATTTTAATCAGCTCATCTACTAGACTATATTTGCCAATGTGCACAGTTAGAAGGCTATCGGTCGTGCCATTCTTGAGATATTGAGTATGAAAGGATTGTGACTCACTCATTCACTTCCATTATGGCTATAGTAGCCCACTATCGCAGGGAATATACATTCTTATCTGCTATTTAACTCTCAGAATTAGCGGTGTATTATACTTAAACCGCCAAGTTTATTTTACACAGAATTTGCAGGCTGGCTTCAGTTTTGGCTTGTGACTGTGGAGAAGATGTTTCATTTTAAAAGTGATGCTCTCCTACCTCCATTACATTTGCACGATGCTTTGTTGACATTAAATGCTATGAAAGTTCTCCCTTAGATGTTCAGTAAATGGCATGTGTGCTTCTGTGTATTTGTCTGTGTGTCTGTGATTGTGTGAATGTTTGTGTGTGTGTATGTGTGTGTGTGTGTGTGTGTGTGTGTGAGCAGTGGGGACATGCCTTTGGCCTTCTGTTTCTTAAAGTCAAGCTTGGAGATGTTCTCAATTTCCCTCTCTAATGAGGCATAGAAAAACTCTATTAGAGCCCACTACAATGACATTTTATTTTTACTCGTCCTTGATTTGTTTGGACACTCTGTTCATGCATATCGCGTCCGTAAGTGCTCCAATGAGCATTATGCAGTCAAATAACTTTTTTTTTTTTCATTCCTGTCCTTGTTCTGTTGTAGATCTGGCCTGTAATTTGACAGTTTGAGAAACTGGGACAAATGAAAAAGCTTGCATTTTAAAGAGCCGTATTGTCTCGTCAGTTTTTAAAAAGAGGGAAAAAGTTGCAGGCGTGGAGACACTTCTTTATGCACAGTTTGTGGGCTAAAAATAAAATGTTGGTCTCTATCTCGCTCTCTCTCTCTCTCTCTCTCTCTCTCTCTCTCCCTCTCTATATTTCTCTTAGTGTTTCTCTGGTCGCTACAGTTTGTATGGAAACAATTTATAGGAGTTTTATTCCTTTTACCTTACTGAAACCAAAATTTATAGCAATACAGCATATTAAAAATATTGTGATGATGATGATGATGATGATGATGATGATATCAATAATGGCCATTTTTCTCCAAAACAGATTGTATATTTTCTCCCTTACCAATGTCTCACTGATATTGAAAAATGAAGAAATGAAAGAATAATGACTTACAATAATATTTTAGAACAACATTCAGCTGACGCTGCAAATGTCATGAGAAGAATCCCCCTTTCCTGCTCTTGCCCTCTAACTCTTTGACCCTAAGTAAACACGCAGATCAGCGATGCTGTCGTCACAGCCAGGTTGTAGACTGAGGAGGCTACATTATACCCCATAAGTCCTGACAGAGGACTTCCGGACCTCTGGGCTAACAAAAATACATGTTTGAGGCAGTAGGGGGTGAACACTGGACATCCCCCACCCCCTGCCCCCCCAGCCTGGGAATCTCATAATCAAGCTGGACCTGTGTCTGAGAGGGCCCCGTCCTCTCTCAATCACACCCATCCCCCCATCGGCATGCCCCACAGCACAGACCCTTCATTCCACAGGAAACTCATTTGCTTACACTTCCTTTGGAAAACAGACCTCTAGAGCAGGAGCTGCATCTTTGATAAGACCATTCTGTTTTTTCTTTTTTTTTTTTTTGACAAAGAAAGGTACCTGAGCTTTGTATCTCATGATTACACGAAGCATCTTGGTTTATGATTAAGCAGGTACACCGTGCAATTCTCTGCATTAATTTAACTCTGATTGAGTAAATATGTGACCAGTGATGGCAAAATGAGTCTTAATGACCAAAAATTCAGGATTGAGTTCTCTGCACCATGGTATAGATGACACAGTAAGCTTTGCAATGGTGCTTAGATCAGTCACCTGCTGGGATGGGGGGGTTCACAACCTCTAACACAACAGCAAGGCTAATTTGTTTACAACTTTCAATGGCTGCTATTATCTGCTTGTGAAGTGTAATATTATAATAAATACCATATATGGAAATCGGGGATTCTGCGCGATATTTCGGTATATACAGATGACGGGAATTACCCTGCAAAAACGTAGACGAATTTATCAATGAAATAGGTAAATTTACAGCTTTGTTTCAGGTAATTTTTTCCATCATGAAGTGAACTACTGTTCACAATTAGCCCATTTTCTACCAATTATAGATGTTTTTTCACCATGAAAGTGTACCTGTTGGAATTTTTTATTTTTTTTACTTTTGTTGAAGACTATCACAGGATGTTTAATGACCACAGCGAGTTTGCACCCAAAAAACAGTGTTTCCTTCCGTTCAGGGTCCTCATCATTGCACTAGCGCATTGGGGATTCATTTACCAGAGGGAAGATTGCCACCTACTTACCTACCAACACCAATTCCCACAGCGATGTGGTTTTACAAGATGGTCTCTCATCTAAGTACTAACCAAGCCCACACCTGCTTAGCTTCAGCCACGCAGCTGGGGCAGATCGAGTAGTGGTATGGCTATGACTGCTGGCCATACGCTTATTGCCACCAAACCTTTTGTGGTCTCATGGGGTGGTAATTATTTTGTGGCCTAATAATTTCTACTGTTTTTGGCACAGTTTTGTGGGGTAAAAAAAAAAAAAAAAAAAAAAAAAAAAAAATAAAAAAAAATATATATATACACACAGATAATGCATTAATTTTGGCATGCCTTTTGTGAAGTTAAAGAGAGATCGCTCTTCACAAATAAAGCCATGCCCATGTGTTCTTAGAAAAAAATAGTAAATGAAGCTGTTTATTCATATTGTTTATGAAGACGTTATTTATGCAGGCAGAGTATCATGAGTATCAGAGAAATGAATAATGCACTTGTGACCAATCATACTTAAAGTGGTAATCCGTAAGATTTGAATTGGTTTGTTTGTATTGACATCTTTGGCAGTAAGCTGTAATTACAGGTGCGCTTCTGGACCTCATTTCCCATAACTCTTGTCGAGACCCAACAGTGTCGCCTGTATGACGTCAGTAAATTGATGGCTCTTACCAGTTCCACGCCTCCTCAACTCTCATGCAGACGGGAAAGATGCTCTTTGACACGGCAATTGAACTCAATAAAAGTAAAAATTATGTGACGTTAGTCATCCATTAGCGTCATCTCATTCCAGTAACATGTTAGGCTATTATGATGAATCGATAAACTTAAAGGGCTGCCAACTCTCACGCATTCGCCGTGAGAATTTGTGCTTCATTCACATTCCCGTGCTGTAGTCAGCAATTATTCAATCAAAGAAATGCCTGTGTTTCACGATCGTTCAAATTGTTTAAATGAAATAAGACCATTTGAAACATTTTTATGCAATTCCACTGCTTCCAACCCCTGAGTGAAGAAAAGCGGAAGAATTCCGGAATCATAATTGTTCTCATATTACTAGTGGCAAAATCCACCGTAACACGTGAAACTGATAAACTTCAATGCACAAGGACTTCAATTCCACCTGAGAATCTCTACAAATGGTCAGATAGAATAATTTCTGACTACAGCGTGGGAACGTGAATATGTCATTTAAACTCAAGCCGAATATGTGAAAGTTGAGAGCCCTGTGTAAATAATGAAAACGGTAGTTGGTTAACAGGTAACGTTATAACTTTTTTTTTTTTTTTTAAAAATAATTTGTTGAGGCGGTTAACGTAGCTTTTTTTCCCCGTTTGCTTCTTGAAATTACGTTATAATTGTAGTTTCAGTAGTAGCCTCAACTGAGACTCAGTTAACGTTAGTTTCTACTGTGCACAGTATAGCTACACAGTGTGGTAATTGCCATTGCCATTGGGTAGACGTCAGAAGGGATCCAGTAGCGGTACTTTCCGCTTCATGGAAGGCTGCATTTTTAACGGTCCTCCCTTAATTCCATCCGTAAAACTGACATATAGTGTAAGGGACAAGTTAGATTTAAGGTTAGGGGATAGAGCCGAGGTTCAAGTTAGGGAAAGTACCGCTACTGGATCCCTTCTGATGTCTACCTTGCCATTGCTTCCCCCGGGGTTCCTTACTTCCTTCAAGCTAGCTTGCGGCTCCTCCTACCTTCTGGACAGACCAAACACTACTTACTGAGGTAAAAAGTGTCACTAGATGTGCGCCTGTATTTGAATATAGCGCGGGAATGTCGTCACAGACACACTGATTGCTTTACCTGGCAAAGAATGAAATACAAGTGCTTTCATCAGTGGGTCATAGGCCCAATCACCGTTGTTTTATCCCCCCTCTCTGATAGACTCTGACTTAACAGACAGTAACGAAATGGAAATCTTACAGATTACCACTTTAAGGTCCATTGCTCTACATTGAGCTGATGACCATGAAGGACAGAGCTACACAGCAACCAATAATTATCCTGTGATGATTTTCTACTGCAGTCATTCTAAATTTGGCAGTTTGACTGATTATATGTAAGACCTGTAGACATTAAACAATTAAGTAGTTTCTGGGCACAGATCCAGTGTGAACCAATTTTACACTTAAAGCCTGAGTTCACCTGGTGAACTGTCTCTTTAAGAGTACAGCAGCAGGATGACACTTAGATTAAAAATCTTAGAACCACGTTTACCTGCCAACCAACTTAAGCCCTTTATATGTGAAGTATGTTCTTAACTGAAGATGCCCTTCATGAAGTAGCAACTTCTTCTAAGTATATAAAAAAAATAAGATTCTTTTCTTCACTTTCATATTGTATTTATATTTAAATGGATTAACGATTAAGAGCTCATTAGCTCTTTTAAACGTCTGACTTGAAACAGTTCTGAAACGCAGTTCTTTTTTAGGCTCTGTCCAGGAAAGTTAACACAAAGGGTGCAGAGAATTCTGCAGTCTTCAGTTGTTGTTGTTTTTTTTGTCTTTCCATTTAAAAAAAAAGAATAAAAAAACCTTCAGGCTTCAACCTGTCTTCTCATTTGTGGAGGGCTGGGTGTGTGGATTTCTTTTGTTTCTTTTTATAATCTGTCCCGGAAAAGCCGACAATCGGCCGGCAGTAATGAATGGCGTTATCGATATCGGCGATGACAATACTAGGAAAGCGTGTGCAGTACGCTAGGCGGGTGGTACACTGTTTACCCCAGCTGGAGGGAGAGAGAAAGAGAGAGAGAGACGGGTGGGAGTTAAAAAGAGAGTACTGAACTAAATGCCTGTTGACGCTTGAAGTGTGACTTATATTTGTATCTTTTTTTATTTGCTTGCTTTAAGCATTTGCTCTACAAATACTGTTTTTAAACCAGTTGGCAAATCATGATTCGACTCGAACTGTCTTCTCCTTGGCAATATGGTTGCCTAATTTACGAAAAAAGTAATAGAAATAAAATGTCTAAATACAAGATCAAAATACTTGTTGTGTATGATTTTTTTTTTTTAATTCAGCAGCAGGGAGCATTGAAGGTAGCGTGAGAGATAGAAAAATAGAGAGAGAAAGGCTGCAGGGGAGATTGTTAGAGGGAGAGAGAGAACGAGAGGAAGTGAGAGGGCTATGAAAGCATTTTAAAAGCTTCAGGCTGCTCAGCTGCTAAGTCCGGGGTCTAAATCCCACCCCAGAATTCTCAGTCTCATAAATGGAGGGACGCCACGGATTTGTGTGCAATTGCTGAATAGCAAAAAATTAAAAATGAGATGCCATCTCTTTCTGGAGCTCACAAACAAATACCTGACTGAAGGGCTGCTGTGGGAGAGTGATTTGTGTGGGAACTTTTACGTTCCAACCCTGCTGTTTATTTGGATTCTGGCTCTTGGCAACGCTGGAATCCAAATGCTATTGCAGGGCCCGCTAACTCAACCGTAGCGTCGCAAAAACGAAGTAGTGCAGAGCATTTTGGGATGTAATGCTTTTACTCACTCACTATGTCACAAATTCTATCTATCTATCTATCTATCTATCTACAGTATCTATCTATCTTTAGAGAGGTTTGGCTAGGTTCTGAATGGCTGGTTGCCATTTCCTGTCATGGTAGGGACAACTGCATTGATCATCGCAGTGATGTCGCAGATGATGTCACAGTCCATGAAATCCTCAGAACATAGCAGACCAATGCATAGCACTATAGGGAGAGTGAAATAGAAAGTCACAGCCCTGTCGTAAGTTGCATGCGGCCTTGTTTTCATTTTTCCAATTTTGGTTCAGACAGTTCAGTGTCCATAGCAAAAAATGAATGGGGTTTTTGAAAATTGGCAAAAAATCAGGTCCATGAGTTAAACCTATTGGCTGAGATGGTGTGTATCTTGTTTACCGCGATAATATACGCATATCCCTACAACCACGTGTAAATGAAACTTGCCATGTCCATAAAATGTGCCTATTGCTAACGATATGTTATCACAAACAATAACTAAACTACAAGCATAGACTATGTGAGACAGAGCTGATGATCTGGGACCAGTGGGTGATGTACTTCAACCTTAGCAAGTTTATGGCAACAGTCCCCTTTTAAGGTCTTAAAACCTTTAATTTTTGAAAAGGTTTGGACTATTCAACCACACTTTCAAAATAAACAAAACGTTAATCATTTACATGTGTTAATTTCTTCATGGGCCATTCACCAATTTTTAAACACCCTATTAATATTTTCCATAAACACTGGACTTTTGGAACCAGAACTAAAATAATGCTAACAAAGCTGCATACAAATCGACATCACAGTGTGACTTTCTGTGCCACCTCGTATTATAAACCTGTTCAGGCAATTGATATTAATTGGACAAATAAAAGGAAACAGAAAAAAAGTTCCCATCAATTCTCTCGGGGTCCTGGCTTTTGGTAAATTTTAAATAACAATATAATCAACAATTGACCTGGCTATGTTCAAAACTGAGGATAAGAGCACACTCCTGCCTGACTGAGTGATCTTGATTATATTCTATTAATTTGTCACAAGCAGTTCTAACATGCAGCACAGGCAACACAGAGAATTTGAATCCGTAAATCTCAGTTGAAAATCCTTATATTTTCTAACAGACTAAGTAAAGGCAAAGGGGAAAAAACAGTAAAATGTCCCTTAGGCTTTTTATGGCCTTGTCACTGGTGGAGTCATTGTGTTTTGTTGGCTGCTCTGATTGTTTTCCATAAGGCAGTGTGATGACTGAGGAGTTTTACACCACAAAACCCAAAAAACAAAAATCTTGGCAATATTCCACTGTTTTGAAACTTATGTTACAAGGAGTATTCCAGAAAAAATAGATAAATGACACGTTTTCATATTTTTGAAAATCAATATGCTACATCATCTTTGTGTCATCTAAAACACTTGTACAATGTGCAAAAAAAATGAAAAACAAATTCTGAAAATTTTTTTTCTGCAGGGTCTTGTGAGGATAGTGTCTAATGATTCAGTTTTCTAATGGCATTCATTTCTGACACCCTTCCCTGCACCCTGCAACCCCTAAATATACATACAAGGGCATGTGCACACAGACACACACACACACACACACACACACACACACACGTGCATGCGTACACACACACAAACTCGCACACACACACACACACACACACACACACACACAAACACGCGAACACGCACACACACACACACACACACACACTCTATCCTGTATATCCCAGGATTTAGGCAACCATGAGCCGGGTCCGCTCTGATTAATTTTGGTGGAGGAAAAAAAAAAAAAAAAGATTCATCACCATGGCAACACAGCAGCACCTTTTTAGCCCCCACCCATGTGCATGGAAAGTACATTTTTATTGACTGCCCAGAATTAGAAATATCACGCTGATTTTTATAGCTTGTTAAGCTTTTAGGGGCTTTTAAGTGCTGGGGGAGCATGTTATGTTTGACTGGGCTAATTCACGAGGAGAGCTTCTGTGCTGCATCCACACAATTTCCCCCTCGTACACATATTTATTGGTGTAGAAGGTGACTTCATGCTCTGTGCTGTGCTCTTGCTCAAAGCGCACCCCATGTTTTTTTGCTGAACTGGGGGAACTTAGGAAACTGGGAGAACTAGATGAAACTAAGCTGGATCAACTGGATCACATCTTTCAATGGGAGATAGAGAACTGTAGAGGAAAAAAAAACCATAGAAGAAGCAAGAATGCTGGCTCCGCTAAGCAGCACAGTCCGTAAATATTTGGACAGTCAATGCAGATAGAATTGGCTGTCGCTTATATGAATGTCTTCTGGATATGTCCGTAAGGATTGAATTTCAAATTTAAACAGACTGTGTGCCCTTCATCCTCGTTGAAATATTGTTTCATTTCAATTTTCTGGAGTTTGAATCGAACAAATTTATTTCAATGTCCAAATGCTAATGATTCAGACTGTGCTGAAATTCTGTTGAAATATGAAGGATCAGGTGCGCTGTGTTTTACACCAAATATGGAACCCCACCAGTCGTGTTTTCTGTCAGTTCTAGAAGGGAAAGAGATGCTGAGTTGCTATGTGTGTCTTTTTCCTTCGGTCTTGTCTCTGTTTCTCTTTCTTCACTTTGTTCTGTTTCTCCTGTCATCCCCCGTTAACTCCTTTGACAGGCTACCTTACTCTGTTCCCCCCTCTGTCTCTCCTTAGAAGGTGAGCTGTTCCTCTGTGTGCGGCGTTTGGCCGCGTTCATCGTTTCTTGTTTTTATTCAGTTGCCACTTTATTTTTCTGCTCATTTTCTGTGCTAGAAATGTTTGAGCAACACGAATCGTCTGTCTCTGTGCGTTAAAGGGGAATCAGAGGTCAGAGGTACAGTTCCCTCTCTCTCCTCCTCGCCCTGCTATCAGCTCATGATAACACCTCATGCTGATATCATAGGTCTGATGGTGATTCGTTTTTGGCTTCGAAAGGAGAGTTTTCAGATGCATCAGTTCCCGAAAAGTACCATTGTTTCACTGAATGCTGAGCGTTCCGAGAAGACCTGGCGATTTGGTTTTGATTTGCGGTGGGAACATCTCATCCATGCTTGCATCCCAGCCAACACTGTGCGGGGAAACAGAGATGCTTTTCCAGTCATAAAAGCCTTGAATCTGGATGGAGAAAGGTCACATTCAAACGGCTTCTGTCTGTGTTATTTTACTTCCAGGGGAAAGAAAGTAGTATAGTCATGAGCTGGTTGTTTTTTTTTTTTTCCTTGATTGCCATTGATGCAACCTTAAATGGATACAAGACAACAATAAAGTAGTGTTTTTTAGGCAAAAAGATGGCCACAAGATAGTTAACAATATGACCCAGATCAGGGTGTGGTTCATCGTCTGATTCTGGTTCTAATTTAGAAACAGGATAGTGATCAGTTTAAGAGTCTTAGTTAGAAATGGGACCACGACCAGGTATAGGTTTTAAGTTTGAGACCAGGCCATGACTAGATTGTAGGTCGTAGTAAGAAACAGGACCGTTATCAGGTAGTGGTTCTTCGTTAGAAACAGGATGATGCTTAAATTATAGCTCTTAGTTTGAAACAGGACTATGACCAGGTTGTGGTTTTTAGATGGAAACAGGGTCATGACCCCAGGTTTTGGGTCTTAGTTGAAAACAGACGCTTAACCATTATGTTGTGCCTCGATGACATGAAATACTGAGATAGTGGTGGCATCTGTTGTGGCTTCATTAACTCAATTGCCCTCAGTATGGTCTTGCCAGCTTTCATTAGTCTCTCTCTCTCTCTCTCTCTCTCTCTTTCTCTCTCTCTCTCTTCTCTCTCTTCAGCATCACAAGTTCGACATCATTACACCATTTAAATCCCTGCCCATTCTTTACCCAGTGTTACCAGCCCAAGGAGGTCTGTTATAAATAAGAGGAATTAAGAAGGGAAAGACACTTCAGAAAGCAAGAAATCTGTACAGTCCAAGCCAGAAACAATATGAGATATCTTCTGTAAAGAGACAATAAGCAAGACACATAGCTGTGTATCTGTCTGGGTTAACATGTGCTTTTTATCTGTTTTTATATCAGAGAATCTTGACTGGTTGGCTGATAATGGAGCGAGTGACTCTGCATTTTAATGGTTGATTACATTTTGACAGCGGCATCAGTCTTGGGTGTACTTAAAGGGCATGAGTCATGATATTTCTTCCCTTACAAAACGCAAGACATTCTTTTTGGTAGAGGAAATGAATGCTGTGAATGAATTATAGGACGTTACAATGACACAATTTGAGCATCTTGTAGTTTCTTCTTAGCCCGTTGGCAAATTATCAAATAATTTCCTCTGCGTTACCTTCTGGTGATCTTTCTGACTCATTCAACGGCAACGTACATAAAGTTTTAGGTCTGTATAACCCTGTCCTGTCCACATATGACAGTAGTTCCATCTCTTCAAATAATCACTACACTGAAACAACCCCTGCTAGAACGGGACAGCAATAGGTGTGCAACAGACTATTGTTACAATGGGAAGATACAGTGTCACCATCCCCTGTTCTTTAGTACTGCAGCGTGTCCGTTTCTGCACTGTTGTCCCCACGTAGTAATTAAATGTGCTCTTCGACAGAAGCAGGGGAAGAAGGTATCGGCGTCCTTCCTGCCTCGAGGCCTAATTAGTTCAGCTTTGTGCTTGCATCGCGAGCCCCCCTTCCCCGCTGAATCGATAGCACTCCGTCTCGCGATCGTGCTGGAAACACATACCTCGGCTCCCGGAGCTCTCCCGCTGCAAGGGCGCGCGGGAAGATATCACCTCGGGCGAGAAAGCGGAGAAAACAACAGTAAATTGCGTCGATTTGCACTTGGCAGGTTTAGTAGGTTTAGTTTACATTGCAAAGGAGCATGTTTTTCTGAAATAAATTTTAAAAACCACTCACGCGGTCTATTCACACATATTCCACGACCCACATAAATAGCCTATGTTTTTTATTGTCACTTCAGCAGCGCAATGCACGTTTCTTTTTCTGTTCGTTTGAAATAACACCACCTACTCCTCAGCACTTTGAAAAGCCAATTACTGTTGCATTGTTTTGGCGATTATTACATTCATATAGGCCTATTCTTATTTCACCATAGCCTACTCGAAGGACTTTGGTTTGTAATGGGAAATAGAAATGTTTGTATTAATTTGTCCACAGAGAGCTCATTTCATTCTGATATACTGTATGTTCATTGTGAGGTGACAGGAATGTCATCATATGTGCTGAAATTGAGGAAACGCAGTGTGGAATATTTCCATTTTTGTCAGTCACTTAATTTCAAATCAAAAATAAATCTGCACGCGACTGTATCAAGGCCAAAACGCGATTGAATTCACTCATGAAACATGGGAAGTTGTCGTAAGTGGCACTACATCTTGATTTCAATGAAATATTACTCTTTGCCGTTTGTTACTGCAAACCTTGTATGTGTGATTTGTAATTAACGGCTCTGGTTAAATAGGATTACTTGTAAAAACAGGTTTTCTCATGCTTTTTACTTTGGATCGTGTCTGATCATCCATCAGTGTTTTCTGCCTGGCCCCATTATTTTCGTGAAAAACAGACTCTTTTGCAGCTGTCTCTCTATGAAACAAAACTGATTTGTTGAGTGGGTTAATGGTGTGAGAATCTGTGAGGCATTAGTGCCTCCATAGATAGAAGCGCATTCCAATAGAGTGAAGACAGAAATTGAGGATCTTGGAAGAATAAGAACGATCTTTCCTTTTACCGCTGAGCAATGATTGTGAGGTATTAGCCATTTTATACTCCTTTTCTCCTTTTGCTTGTAAATCAGTTTTACTGCATTTATTAGAGGAGGGATTTCCATTTGAATTTTACCGTTTCACCATCTCATCAGTACGATGCTGATAGCTGAGCACAGATTGTTTACATAGAGCTGGGAAGGTACATACTAGTTGCTTGTGAGGATATCATGAGTGAAACATCAACAAGGAAGTATCAAAAAACCCAATGGATTTTATTTCCCACCATGCGCCATTGTGTTCCTCCCATATTTATCAACACAGGTGGTATTGTTTTCACCTTGTGAGTGCGCGCATGTTTGTGTGTGTGCGTGTGTGTGTGTGAGAGAGAGAGAGAGAGAGAAAGTTGGTCCTCATGGCTAAATATGGTCCTGGAGAAACCTGTTGTTACAGGTACTGCCACAGAAGCAGTAGCCAATAAACTTAACTTGTATATTTGAGGTCTGAATGAAGGCCAAGTTTGAGGGTAAATGTGGTCAGAGTAAGGACATTGGATATTGGGGAGTAGGAAGAGCGGCTATTGCGACCGTATCGCAAGATGGTCACCAGTTCCTCTTGAAACTAATTTCTGCCTTTTCAATAGTCTTCACATTGATTCTGTCAGGATCTTCTGTTCAGCATGTGCTTAACCCCTTTATAAAGACGCGGCAAACTCCTTCCTCCTTCCTGATGTTTGTGATGAGGGAAATGTTGTGATTCATCCAGTGAAAAACCAGTCGGATAGGCTGAGCTGGTAGTTCAAGGAGAGCTTGTTTCTGTTTTCTTGTATACGCATCATTTAGACGTTGAGCACTTGAGAAGCACTTGAATGAGTCTTTCCCTCCTTTAGATATGAATGAGCCTAATGCCTTGTCACTCAAAAAGTCACTATTTACCCTGCCACCATAGCTTGTATCACAGGAAACAAACAATGCATCTGGCATGGGCCCCAGCCAGTTTGCTACTGTGGAGTCCTTGACATGGCGGGTGGTGGGTGCGTAGTGCACACGCCTGAGAATGTGTGTGGGTTAAGGGCGGGGGAGTTGTTCAGGGGGCTGGTCTGGGGGAGAGGGAGGTTGATCGTATTTGGTCGGACGAGGTTGTCAGTGAAGTGGCAGAGTGTGTACGTAAAGTCTGGTGCCAGCAGTTATTATGACAGCCTGACTGCAGGACGCTAAGCTAAGCTGCAAACTCTTGGGACTTGCACAGAGAGAGAGAGATAGAGATGAGTTAGGGATGTAGAGTGCTACAGTGAACGCCTCTTGACACTTAAAATTTGACTTTTTCCTCTGAAATAGCTATTTGCTCGTTTTAAATGTTTGCTTGATTAATGAATTTCTCAAACCCAAGGGTATATCATGATGTGATTCAAACTGTCTAAATATTTGCCAAATTTGTTAATTAAAAAAAGTAATAGAAATAATCTGTGTAAATATAAGACCAAAATACTTGCCATGTTTGGTTCTTTTTTGTTTGTTAATTACATTTAAGAGAGAGACTGAGATTGGGCATAGTCACTGAACAGGGGAAAGGTACACTATGTTTACCAGTCAACTTGCAAGTAATATAAGTAGTTATAATGGCTAAATGCTTTAATGGGTTGATTGATAATTTTTACATTTAAATTTTCCCTCTTGTTGGAATCATTGTTTTTTGTGTTTTATTTTTATGTAGAAATTCAGCAATATTTATTGCATTCATTGTGATAAAGCATATTTAGTTGAAGAGATAACTTACTGAATCAAAAGAGAAATAAAGAGAGAGTGGGAGAATGAGAGAGAGACAGAGGGAGAGAGATTTTTTTGATTTTTAGAAAAAAAATACTTTATTTACATTAGCAAATATCTACACATCTCAGAGGAGAAAAATCGTCAAATGCATGTACACTCAGACATTAAAAACGTGCAAAATGCAATTCATAATTACTGATGGAGCATATGATATTCTTATAGCACCATTGTTGTTTAAAAGCTTCCAAATCATCCATCAGTTTGTGAAATTTAAACTCCAGCCATACTCTGGCCCTGACATTACAAAGCCACACAGATGCAGCCTCCTGACCAACCTTGCCTTCAATTTTGTTCCTTCTGCTAATATAAATGCCAAGTTTGGCTTCTCCGGAGAGAAAGTAAAGCAATTTCCACTTCAACCCTATTATAACCCGCACTAAAAATAAAAATATTTTTTTGAAAAGGCTTCACCAAATAAACCAAAAACGCAAGTTAAAAGAGTGAAAAATCCAGCAAGTCTCTTACACTTAGTAAAAACATGAAAAACAGGGTGAGAGAGAGCCTCTTGGTTAATTTATGTTTGGATGCGTAATAATAATAACAATAATAATAATTATTGTTATTATTATTACTATAAATGGGTCTTGCCCCTATCCCTGTATAACAGACTGTATGTACAGGCTTTCTGCAGCGCAGTTGTGTCACTGACGATGCTCGTATGTCATAATCTTGTTAAGTGCACTGACCCGCCCTAGTCCACCAGTTGGCCTGAGGTACAGATGTGTGTGTGTGTGTGTGTGTGTGTGTCTGTGTCTGTGTGTCTGTGTGTTTGTACATGTGTGTGAGAGGGGTGATCAATAATGATCTATAATTTAAAACGAGCAGTAGAAACAGATCACCTGAGGGGGCTGCAGGCAAGCTTTGTTAATGCAGCTTTAAGGATACATGTAGGATAAGTGTGTGCGTGTGTGTGTGTGTGTGTGTGTGTGTGCGTGTGTGTGTGTGTATTAGAGTGTTTATGTGCACACTTGTGGGGGGTGACGTTTTTGTTTAGGTATAGCATCGCACTTCAATTTTCATTATGCACTGCTTTCAATATTCACAGAACATACAATATGTGTTTGTGCTTCTGTGCTTGTGTTGGCATGTACTTGTGTGTTTGGGTGTGTGTGCTTTTGTGCCGTCCTGCTTGGCAGTACAGGTCTGTATATGTGTGTGTGTGTGGCCGCACTGTCATGTGAGGCCTGGCAGTGATTGGTCGGACAGGTCTGTATTGATTTTGGGGAGCCCGGGCCACCAGCAGGCCCCCCAGGCCCCGGTGGAGGTCAGGGCAGCGAGCAGCTCTGCCTCTGCTGATGAGCTGCTGAAGGAAAATCAATCCTGTCATAAAGAGCAGCAGTCACATCTCTCCTGCTTTCAGTGTCTCCCCCTCCCTCTCTCCCTCTCTTTATCTCTCCCCCTCCCTCACTCATGGCCCCTCTCTATTTCCCTCCCTCCTCCCTCACTCACTCCATCTTTCTTTTCTCTCCCCCTCACCTTCGCTTCATCCCTTTCTCTCTCACTCGCTTCCCTCTATCCCTCTCATAGCCCCTTTTCTCTCTCCCTCAGTGTCTCTCTCTCCTCTGTACATCACCCTCTCTTTCTCTCTCTCTCTCTCTCTCTCTCTCTCTCACGCACTCTCTCTCAGCTGTCCTAATTCAAATTCAGATGCTGTCCTGGCTTGACATATTTCAAAAAACATATTGCCAAAGTGTTGCAATAAAAGCAATCGATCGTATTAGCAGTACAAGAAAAACCTCTCTCTTTCCCTCCCTCTCCCTCTTTCCCTCTCTCCCACTACTTTCTTACTTTCTGTCTTACTCCCCTATCCTGTACTCATTACTGGCTCCTGAGGAGTGACACGTGGGACATTTGATGTGTTCATTTAGAGCTGGTGTCATTTTACTCTGAATTATAGTCAGAATTAAATTTCAGGCCATTAGGTTTATAGCTTTTTTGGGCCTACAGCATGAGCAAGGCGTGACCTGTGTGATAGGCAATTATTTTATCAGATTTATTCTTATTCCTAATTTATTAGAATTTTTTTATTAATTTACTTGACTCCTCATTTAGCGTGCACTATTGTGATGTATGCTTCTCAAGCACATGTATGAACCTGCATTGAAGTGAATACAGTGGAAATAAAAGAGTGAGGGAGTGAGAATCCCTGAGCTCACATGCATAAAGACAGATCTAATCACACATACACACATACATATGCATGCACACACACACACACACACACACACCACAAACACACACACACACACACACACACGCACGCACACCACAAACACGCAAACACACACACACACACATGCATGCACACAAACACGCACACACACACACACACACACACACACACATGCGTGCAAAGTCACACTTCACACACATACACATTAGCACTTGTGCACACGCATACCCATATGAAAACACACATACACACAAGGACACTGACACACATGCACATACATCTGCACGTTTTTTTTCTCTCTCTCTCTCTCTCAATTCAATTCAATAAGCTTTATTTGCATGACTGTATTAAATACAATATTGCTAAAGCATTTTTGGACAGACAGATAACAAAACAATGAGTGATGCTATACATAAATAATACAAATAATAATAAGTAATAAGAAAATAAGTAAATAAATAAAATGGATTTCATTATGACAATATTCATATCTTATATTTTTACAAGCATTTCTATATGTGTATATTAATTTCATATTTACTGTGTATCCTATGCATGTATTTGTGTGTGTGTGTGTGTGTGTGTGTGAATGCATGTGTGCGTAGGGTGTGTGTGTGAATGCATGCGCGCGTGTGTGTGTGTGCATGTGCGTGCGTCTAGGTCACTCACTGTCCCTCAGGTCGTGGCATGCTGATACGTCCTGGGCAGCAAGATCTGCCCTGTCTCCTTCTCCCAGGAGTATTTTTAGTTTTGAGAGCTCGTTCCTCTCTTTGAAATCTGGGATTTTGCAGCTAAATTTGTTAAAATAGGTGTTTCTTATTTCTTTGAATTTTTCACATTTTAGGAGGAAGTGCATCTCTGTCTCCACCTCACCTGTCTCTCTCTCTCTCTCTCTCTCTCTCTCTCTCTCACACACACACACACACACACACACACACACACACCCAAGTACAAGCTTTCATGAAAGAGAGCCTGGACAGATGCTCCAAATTCCACGTTCAAAAATCGCACAAAACTGAACTCCTTTTGTATAAAGGACTTATAAACAACAAAAAAACATGTTGATCTTGGAAGCACAGTACACAGTCCTAGCCCTGATGCCGTCACATAAGCACATACACGTTTGGAGCTGTTTTTCTCCAACCACCACCATTATTACTGCAGTGACACAACATCTCAGTCAGATCGGGAGTGCATGTGTTAGCTGGGCTGTGCATCTCCAGATTGCACTGCGATTCTGCAGTGATTCCCCACGTGTCACCTTGGTGATTTCTAGCCTGGACGAACAAGAAAAATGCAATTAGCAAGACAGAGCCGTTAACTGGTTTGCGGCAGTAATGATGTTAATCAGTATGTCCCTTCCTGGTTCACCCCGACCACTGGGTTGGGTAAATGCCTTTTTGCGTACCTTTATGCGCTCCGTGTTTGTGTTTATGTGAGTATACATGATACAATGAGAAGTATGCAAATTATACCTTTACTGTACTTCTATATCCACTGAATGCAAACTCATATCAGTATATCCGCGCTGAGGCCTCTGACAAGTTGGTAATAATATTAATAATAATAATAATAATAATAATAATAATAACAATTATACGTTTTATTTATATAGCGCTTTTGTTGGATCTAAGGTCGCTTTACATGCCACACAGAGAACCAACATTAAAACATGGCAATACAAACATGATACATAAAGACAGGATGAAAAGATCAAAATAAAATTGGGGAGGGGAAAAAAATCAGCGATAAAATCAATAATCATCAATAAAATTTAAGATGGACAACAAGATTGATAGTACTGTCCGGAGAGGTGGGTTTTTAGTTGTGATTTGAATTCAGGAACTGAACTGGTAAAACGGGAAGTAAAACAGGCATCCTCGGTTGGCATGTAAAGTAGTGGCTGTGTGCAGTGTTAACTCGCTGCTGACTGGTTTCAGGTAAAAATGTAGTAGCACAGAGTGTCAGGAAATACCTGCTATTGCTGTCGCAGTCAGAGAGCAGGGGCGATGGGTACATTTACTGCTATCTAATTTATTTCCCCTCTCTTTGTTCAGTTTTTTCCTCTCTCTGACCTCCTTCCACACCCCTCCCACTGCCCAACGCACACCCCACCACATTCTCCCTGCCCCTCTCATGATGTAGCGGGTGGAATAACCTTTGTACCCATGTCTGTGTAGAGTGTTTTGGCACGCTCTCCCTTGTCACGTCCGTAACCCACCGGGCAAGCCCATCTCTTTGTCTGTGACCCTCCCACCTCCAAGCCTTGTAGGAATATCTCTAATCCCCCCCCCACAACCTCACGCTCCCATAATTTATATTTACGAGCGTACGACCTGTCTACAGCGCAACCTGATTGGCCGGCCGCGGCGAGCATTAGCGCAGTTAGCGTAAGGGGTGGAAGCGTAAAGCTGTCGCAGAGCTGGCCAGCAGTGAGTGATGCATTGCGTACTGATGGTGGCGGTGCCCTGCCTGTCACACTCTGCGCGAGAAGCAATGCTAAAGACTCGCCGTATGCTACGGTAGCAGTGACAGAGAGCCCGGGGATGGGCGTCGTTAGCTTATAGCGTTGATTAGCGGCTGGCTTGTGCTCAATTCACCCTGATTCAGCTGGAGGATGGATACTGGGAGTAACCTGCGCTATACTCTCTCACCAACAATCATTACACCACCACCACAAGATACACTCGCTTAACCTAATGTTGTAATTTTACCTCCTCAGGCTCCCCTTGTATGACACTTCCAAAACACGCAGCTAATATAGCACCTATTTACCGCACACCACCTGTTCACCAGTGTTTAATTTAGTAAATCATGGACACATTGCCTCAATACCAACACTTACAGGTCCTTTATTTAGTAATACTATTTCTTATCAATTTAAGACAACCCTGGTGTCTGTAAAACAAGGTATTTTGAGGCATGTTGGAAAAAAACCTCCCACAAATGTAACTTTTTTTATCCAGTCTTTCATTTTCTCTTCTGACTAACTGTACTTTGTTTATAGAGTGGGTGGAGAGTTGGTGAAACTGAGGCTCTTCTCTCATTGGCTGTCTCATCTCAGAGCGAAATGAACAATGGCTGCCAAACCTGAAACATTTGTTCAGGCCTACAGGGCTGTACTATCCAAGTGACACTCCTTGTGACTCCAAAAGGAGGACTGTATCAGAACCCATATGATACGACGTTATAACACATCGCTGCCTTTCTGATGCTAAACGCTTAAATGCATAAATTGGGTTTACTTCTGCTACTTCTCGAACTATGTTGTCAAAGCTCCTGATGTTTAAATGTTAAAATTGTTTAAAGTCATTTTTAGTTTTTCACTTTACAGCCTATTTGATGGGTTTATCGTAGTTAATACTGAAAAGTTTAATAGTAATATTATTTTAATGGGTAGCTTAATCCTTATTACATAAGTACCAGTCTCTAAAGGCCCAAGATTTGTTGGAGCGTCTGGCAAAACACCCGTGCATTTTTCAGGGTTATGCTACACATCATGCTTTGCTGATTTACCAATGATCAATATACCACCTTCCTATGAGACACTAAGTCAGTGATCTTCAGTCATGGTCATGAAGACACACAGGGTCCTCTAGTCTTTGTCTTGCCTCGATATCACTGATCAATTTAGGCCCAGTTAAAGGTGAGGTGAGATAATTGCATGATAGACTGCTTTAATTGATTATATAAGAGCTGAGTAGTAACTAAAACCAGTGGACAAGGCAGCTCTCCAGGACCCGGAATGAAGATCACAGATGTGCAACATGAAGCATTTTTACTGACACCGACAGCTTATCAGTGCTGAATATGCTACCTCCTCTGAACATGCTACTCCTCACCAACACTCAGCATGCTACATCAAAACATCACACCACCTCTTTACCCGCGTGAAACGTGCTACTTCCAAGACACTGACTCTAAACACACCACCTCCTCCGCACAGTTCCCCACGCTCCTAAAGAAAGACACCAAACACTATTCCTCTGTCTTCATATTTAACAAGAGGTATGCGCTACACTTCCAACACATTTTTGTAACAATTGACGGGAAAATTTTACAGTGCATTCATTATTTAATTCACAGCTGTGCAACTGTGTGTGAGTATGATGGTTCAGAGTTGTTGTTGTTTCTCTGATGGTGTTCATACTGTACATCCAATCTTATTTTGTAGAGATTTTTATGGATTTATTGGGCATTAACTGCTCTTTAGCGAGAAAGCTCCCACTGTGCATAAACTCAGCATCCCGTCTCATCGACCCTCTCATCTTTCATCAAATCACCATTGTACTTTTTAAAGACTGTGGGAGAAAAACACTGAAAATTCTAGTCTAATTAATGAATGCGACCATATGCTGGATGTTAGACATGGTTTGCCATCAGAAAATGACTGAATATTGTTGTTTATACCTTTTTTGTAATGTGGAATGGGCCTCTTCCATGTAATCAAAATCTCTCAGTACTATACAGGGAACTGGGAGTATTTTTTCGCCCCGCACGTCTGTTTGCAAAGTGCTACGCTGGCATCTGGGTCTACTGCACACTTTACTGTTCACACAGTGCCATACTTATGCCAGAGGGACTATTTTCCCTCCGGTTTCGAATCTTATCAGTCCATCTTAATGGACGTTATGATCTGAAATCAGCATCACAGACATGGGCCAGAAGGCCCCTACTGTACCTACTAGAAGCGACTCGGAAATTGTGCTTTTCATTACGTTAACATTTGGTTTCAGGGTTAGGGAAAGGCTATTGTGGTTTTTAAAAGGTTCAGGTTCGGTTTTGGGGTCAGGAAAATGCGATTGTGGTTTTTAAAAGCTTAAGGTTACAGTTCAGGGTTAGGGAAAG
This sequence comes from Gymnothorax javanicus, assembly GCA_029692085.1. NCBI lineage: Eukaryota > Metazoa > Chordata > Actinopteri > Anguilliformes > Muraenidae > Gymnothorax > Gymnothorax javanicus. The sequence goes on from CM056199.1 coordinate 78,111,951, forward strand.
GCGATCATGCTTTTGTGAAACATAGTCGAGTCTTCTAAAAAGCAGTCATGCCTCGCACTTTCAAACATTAAACTAGCAGAAATGGTATCGAACACCTGCCTCCAGAGGGAAAGTTCTTAGTTTAAGACGCCCACCCCGATCTTCAACCCATGCTAACTATTTCACTGTTAGTTGACTTCATGTCACTTCCTCATTTGCTGCACGGTCATTGTGTCAGAAAACGTAACTTCCATCTAACTGATCAGCAATATCAATCAATGATGATGGCCTGCTCAATCTAATACTCACAGTAGAGCCCCCCTAGCCTATATTTACGATGCCCATAACATAACAGATGATAAAGCCCATTCAATTGACTGTAAACATTCAAAGCCGGTGATTGTTTGCTCAGTTGGGACTATTGTTCACCCGACTGATCACTCAGTGCTATTCTCACACTAGGGACTATTTGTATCCCCTACAGTTCACACAGTGCTATGTGAACACCAGGAGTATTATACACCCTTTAGTTAATCGAGTGCTGTGCTTACACTATAGACTATTATGCGAGTGATATAGTTCACTCAGTGATGTGCTTACACCATAGACTGTTTTGACTGCATGCAGTTTACTTGTGTTATGGTGTCACAAAGGACTATTGAACCCACTACAGTTCACACCGTGCTATGCAAGAATCTCAGAGTATTGTACAGCCTACAGTATCATAGTACAGTTCTGTAATGTGAACTGGACCAACATTCTGTTGCATTTTGAACTTTATCATGGCCCCATGACCATAGAGGCATTGGTAATTAAAATTGGCGACTCTTATCTTTGGGGATGAAGTTCTGCAGTGTGACCCTAGACAGAGAGAACAATGAAAACAGTAATGATTAAAACTCTGTCGGCTGAGCCTGTCCTTTAGAAGAAGATAAAAAAGAAGAAAAAAAACTGTCCATCCAGGTGTTCACACAGGAAGTTGATCAGACCTCAGATGCTAATCGCAACAACAACAGCTGTTGGAAAGAGAAACAACATATGAGACTAAAAAAAGGCCAATGTTAGCCTAGCAACTGTGATTAATGAAGTGAGTTAAAAACAATGCAAAACATAGAAGCTACTGTGATGTATTTGCAGCCTGTCCACAGTGTATTCCTGTCTGTCCTCCCATTGCATGCTGGGAGTCTGCACTCTATGTGACTCAAACCAGGAATAAGTGGGTTACATAGTTGATCGATGGATTGAATGATTTTATAAAACCAAGGGCGTAGGTTTAATGTGACAATTGGTAGGGACACATATGTAATGCCAGCGTGCATAGCACGCGAGCAGGAAAATTTTTGCAAATCTGAGTGCAGATACTGCCTTTTCTGTGTACGGAGTGCATCCGAATGAGTGTTTCTTTGTTTCTTTTATGATGCAAAGCGAACTGCCTCCGTAATATTCATAGATAGATGCCACATACATAAACTTCCGTTTCTATTTTGTCGCCATCCAAATACTTTTGATCTGATTTTTGAATACAAGTTTACAACTGTTACTAATATTATGAACATTTATTATGAAGGTTAGCAATACCAAACAATTGAAATACTCTTACCAATTCATAAGTTTCTTAATTACATGATGGTATGTTTTATTATTAAAGAATGTTAAAATCATTATAGGCAATTTATGTCCATTAAGCATCTCTTTGTGCAGTAACGCCACTGCAGCGGAGATAAATACTTCAAAATGGACCACTGACTATCTGTGAATTGGACAAGCCGCAAACCGAGTGTTTTATTGAACTGGATCATGTTAGATTTACGATTTACGATGACTTGTTTCTTTCATTTTCCCCACTGAGGCAAAGTTGGTCGGGGCATTTCGACTTTCAAAGGTTAAATTTGCTGAACATTGTGAGACTAACTTTAATGCTTTCCTGATAATTCCATACTATAATTCATAATTAGAATCTCACCTGAAGCTCTGATACACATGTATCCTCAACAGCTTGCTGACGTGATACCTGCATATGAAATAATACATTAATAATAGCACCATTGCAGTATTTCTGGACTGAAATTCACCTCATAATTTGATATATCCACCCGTGTTATGTCTACTACAGCTAGCAACCTGACTACAAGCCAACATGTGACAGAAACCAGGTTTAGTTCGCTAGTAGGAACTAGCGAACATGATTAACTAACATTAGTTGACATTATTTTCCAATAAAAAGTAACTTTTGGTAGCTAGCAAGTTTTCACTTTCAGCTATGGAAAGGTAGCCTACTGCAAGCACACTTAGTTATGAGAGTGGCAGTTAGCAAGCCTGCTACAGTGCTAAGCCACTCCGATTCAAGCTCCCAACATTACACTGGCATTCAGTTTGGCTAAATATTAATTGCATCACATGGAACGATATTTTTTTTTCTCATGCTGTCAGACAATGAAATTTCCGTAAAAGTGATGCGTACCTAAGGTAATATCAAATATATGATGTGAGTTGGGCCATGGGAAAAGTGCTATAGTTACGAGATGAAGAAAAATCTGGAACAAATGCCAAATTACGGTTCACTACCATGGGTAAGCCATTGAAAGACCATGTAGTAATCAAAGCCAGCAATCCAGTTGAGCGTCTCAAGCCCTGCTTTGGACAAAAATGAATATTCATTACCTGAATAGAGTGGTCAATTTACACTTGACTTTTAGCCTTCAGGTAGCCCCTCCCTTGCAACCAATCAAATGCTAGAATGCGTAAATAGGTTGTCTTGGAGGCGTAGCCTCCACAACTGGGTCTAATATGGCTTATGTGGAAAGATGATAAGAACGAGTTTGCTGAAATATCGGTAGGGACAATCTGGCTTCCCAAAATATTGGTAGGGACATGTCCCTACCGTCCATACGCAAACCTACGCCCTTGGATAAAACAATGGATTGACAGATAGAGGGGTATATGACTTATGCTATGTCATTAGATGTGCAAGTCTATGATGCAGACTTAAGGCACTGTGAAATTTGCTGGTTTTTCACCTACAAGACCCTTTGAAAAACTCTTTTGACTCTTCAATGAATGAGATGATGTGATTAGAACGTCCTTAACCTAACATTCCAATGCTGACGCCACAATGGCGACTGTGAAGTGAAAGCGACGGAGGAACGCTGAACACATACAGTACAACCAACATCATTAGGATAATTTGCTATACTATATAGAGAACAGAGGTAAATAATACACACTGGTGTAGGAAGTAAAAATGCCCATTCATTTTACCCATGGACGTAAAAAAAAATTCACTTTTGATGTACTTCAAAACCTCCATCAATTTTGAGATTTTGTATTTTAAGTTAGTACATGTGCTCTTTTTCTAGACTGTGATCAACTACTAGCCTTGCAGAGCAGACGGCCCTGCCTGATTCATTGTTTGAAATCCTGCAGGTCCGTCTTGCCAACTACCGTCGTCCAACAATTTCACGGCTAAATTTTTTTACGGCCCAATCAGGGAAAGAGAGGCGGAGCTGCAGGCGTGACATCACCAGGAAGCGACTTTATGTTTGAATACAATGGCGGCGTCTGGCGGTTCCTGTGGATGGGTCAATATCAGCAGTTTTATCAGAAATAGACTCAATTTCTTCATTAAAAGAGGAGCAAAGAACGTCACTAAAAGCTTTTCTGACGGGAAACGATGCTTTTGCTCTTCTCCCGACCGGTTTCGGTAAGAGTTTGATCTACCAGCTGGCTCCTCTGGTCGTGAAAAAGATGGGAAGGACTCCAAACCCCATGTGGATTGGTCGGTGATGAGTGTGACGAGAAGAACCATCGTCCAATCAGCAGCCGCAGATTTTTTTGAAGGTTCCTCCGGTTCCTCCTCTGAAAACTTTTTTGAACGGCTCTTTCCCAGATGGACTTGTGAAATATTCCCGTGGCGGATATATGGAACTGTCCGTCTGGCGTGTCAGGTTAATCAACTACAAGTCCCCATTTAAAAAAAGAAAAAAAATTACCATCCTTTAACTTTGAAAAATGTGGTGTGGGTGGGCAGATTTTTTTTTTTTTTTTTTAGTGAATATATTTTTATTTAGAGTTTACTTATGTGTCCGTGACACGTTTTTGAAGGTTTTTGATGCGTTTATTTTCTGGTACTTGAATGAGATCAACACAGGAACATACAGTAACTTTTTTCGAGGAACAACTTAAGTGTCTGTCTGTGGTTACCTTTGCACTACTTTCCAAAGAGCATTACACCGATGCGGCCATGAATTCTGATGCGAGCAGGGATGATGAACTAACTTTTATTTTTAATGGAGCCTAATTTACACCATTTTAATTTTTGATTGACATGCCTACTCCGTTTTCAGTCTAAAAACCACATCTAATGATTAACCTGGTTCCCAAAGCAAATAGCAAGGCTTGAAAACAGGACAGCCATGTGAGTTAGTGAGCTAATTAGTTAGCAACTGTATGTTCTAATTAGTTAATCTAACCTAGCTAGTTATCAAGTTGTATAGCTAGCTTGGGCCAATTTAGATGTTTGGCCAACATTAGTCTGCATAAAAACCTGAAACCCAGCAAACTAGCTGGACTGCTAATATGTGCATCACTGACCTAGTTTGCAAGCTACTGAGCAAAATAATCGCAACTCGCTGACCTAAAACTAGTTAAACAATAAAATAATCACTGTTCTCTTCTGATTTCTATGCATCAAATGTAGCTAGCTTATAATGGAAAGCATACTAAGTAGCCAATGAATCATTTTTATCAACACACTACTGACCTAGCTTGTCAGCTAAATAATCAGAAGCTACAGTCTTACTGTTCTCTATTGATCTCTATACACCACATGTTCACCAGTTAATAGCAGCCTGCTGTGTGATAAGTTCGCTCCATAGCAGGTTCCTTAAGTTTTGAGTGGTAGTCGATGGCCAGCAAACAAAGCATCAAGACTTTTTTCCCCAATTTATGCCTTTGATTGACCCCCGTCAAGCTACGATCATAGATCGTATGATTTGCTGAAACTGAGGTACCTGATTGGCTGGGAAAGAATCACGGGCTATTCATGTGTTTGTGTAGTGGATAAGTAGTTTCCAAAAAATGGACTACAAACTGGACTACAAGTCTAATAGCATTACATTTCTGAAAATAAATTACAAATTTGATGTGCTAACTTGCACCTCTGGAGCCTGCCAGCTAATAAAATTAATTCTAATTTGAGTAATGCCTGATAGTGTCTGAACCCCATTATAAATTTCCATTGGGATTTTACTTCTGACACCAGAGGCAAAGTAGTAGTGACGTAGTTGCCTCAGAACTCTATATTTCTGTCTGTACAAAACAGAACGGGAGGGGGATTCTCACTGTCAGTATGAGATCAGACTCTTTTGGGGCGAGTGGTGGGGGGTATGAGTGGGTGGATTTGGGAAGAGTGTGTCATTGTCAGCAGTCAGACACTGTCTGCGTTGTGGAGGTGGGCTCTCTGAGGGGAAGTGGGGGGTGTATCTGCCACATTCATCTCCTCCAACAAAACTGATTCCTGTCAGGGCACCTTCCTGGATTCCATGACATCTCGAAACAAATAGCCCCCCCCACCCTCATCCTCTTCCAGTTTCCCGTAAGGAGTGTTGATGGAGAGATTTTATTATGAGACGAACAGGCCTGCCTGTCATTCATTATACCACTGGAAAGAGAGAGATAGAGAGAGAGGGAGAGAGAGAGAGAGAGAGATGAGCGTTAACATCATGTAGAGCTGCACTTTTCCCTTTGCGCTGGGACTGTGACGACTGTCACTGCGAGATTATAGCTGTCGATGATAAGTTGTGTCAGGGCACTGTGTGTGCAGGTATGTCGTACTCGGCTGCTGAACAGTTATATAATCAGGCTTTTTTTTTTCTTTTTGGAAAGGGTGTCACTCGGGGTAGCGGGGAGGTGAGGTTGCTGTTTTCGGCTTGCACCTGGCAAGCAGAGGTTTGGTCATGTGACTGCGATTGCATTAAATGTACATTTTCTTTAAGAAAAAGAACAGAACGGTAATAAGTCTGCAGATAGTTCTCCAATTCATGTCACGTTCCTCATATCTCTCTGAACTCAAATTGAACGCCTTACAGAACAGAGTTGGAGTATTTTTCAACGTTCTCAGTCCCCGAAAACTGGATTAATGATAAAAAGCGATGACTGTTATATCAGTGCAGGAATGTTTGGTTAAAAATGGTCTGATCACGTATTTTTGATCTTAATCCTGAAGGGGTTAAAACACAGAAAAAATAAAGATGCCCCTGCCTGTCCACTCTGCAAATAACCTGGCCCCGCGCAGTTGGGCCTTTTTATATGGAACAGTAATAATTAGATCTTTCCCAATGAACCAAACTCGGCCGACAGGCTGGGCAGCATCTGGGGATAGGAGTCCAAGCCGGGCGGTAATGAAGGCAATTGGCCTGTAATTTAGTTACTTACTGGAGCGTGAGAAGGGCGCATGTAGCACGGCCTCACTAATGCAGCAACCCAATGAGAGGTGAGAGAGAGGGAGGGACTGATGCACCTGAGCCAAACCTTACCCCCTCCCGAAAAATCACAATTAGAGCAAAGGACATTTCTGGCCTATTTCTCTTCTTTCACATACGAAATGTGGCATGATTAAAAAAAAAAAAAAAAAAAAACTGTGCTGTGAGCCAGGTTGTGTGAGCCTGGGTGAAAATGCAAAATATTTGCCTTGCTAACGCACGTTAATGATTTAATGAGGGACTCGGTGTTCTCGGCAGAGAAGAGCGAGATTCAAATACGTGCAAATAAACAGAGATGCACTACAGCACGTACGCACAAACACTGATCACAGATATGCACGCCTCCCCTGCACATAATCATGCAATCACACACACACACACACACACCATCAGGCACTCCCATGCTTACATGCATGTGTACACACTCATTTAGATGAACACATACACACAAGCCTTCTCACGCATTCAAAAACACAACAGGCTCATATACAGAAAATTGTACACCTACATACTGATGCATGCACGTGTGTGTACAAGCATGCTCACTTCTAAAAGAGGACGTTAAAAAACCGTTGCTGCTGGGCATATTGTGATTTAATGTTTGCAGTTTAAATAATTAAAGCACATACATTTTGTGGCTGCTTTAGTTGCGATTAATTATTCATTAACAACGTGTTAATTACATTGAATATTGAGAAAACGCAAACACAAAGGGGAAAAATGTGTATAGAGGTTTGAAACAGATATCAGAATGGAAAGATTGTTACGGGGGCGAGAGAAAGATGGAGAGATAATATTTCAATACCTGTTACCTGTCATTACTATGACAGTGTGTCATTCGCTTGGCTGTTATATCCCATTTTCCTGACAAATATACGCAGCTTGCATATTATGTTTTGTCAGCTGGATATTTACTGCTTTATTACAGATATTTTCTGTCCTGATGCATGACCTGGAGGTCACATGACACTGTAAGGCAGCCCTATCACTGTATGCCACAAAATGCAGCATACAGTATATTTACACTGGTACTGCATACTGTCTCGACATAATTAATATTTTAATGATGCAAGGTTTGTTCTGAAATATACCCATTGCATATGTGTGCGTGTGTGTGTGTGTGTGTGTGTGTGTGTGTGTGCTTGTGCTTGTGTTTGGATTGTGGGGGGTGTTATAGTGGCAGGACACTGACAGTGCCCTTGCTTAGGTAACCGTGACGGCATCCTGTTCTGCCGTCCGTGAAGGAAGTGTGTCCAGCTGTCCTTTATGCTGTTCCTTTTCCTGTCCCTCCAACTTCCTGTGAAGAAATACTTATAAATAAAAAACACAACTATCCACCCCCCCCTCCCCACCTCCACACCAACATCCCAACCAAGACAACTGCACCAAACATCTGCTCCCTCCCTGTGTTCAGGTGTAGGGGTCGTCCGTGTGTGGCAGAGTTAGCGTTACATCGCCCAGAGTAAAAATACCGTTGAGGCGGATCAAGCATGTCCTCCTGTAACAGACTGCCAATTAATTTACGTATTGTCACAACTAATGACAAATTTGGAGGTGTTTACCACCACCTAATTAAAATAATTTTAATCAGTATTGCCACTTTATTGAGTTAAATAAAGAGGCAAGTTCTGTGTGTGTGTGTGTGTGCGTATGTATGTATGTATGTATGTGAGTGTGTATATGTGTGGGTGTTTGTGTACTTGCGTGTGCATGTGCAAGTGAATATGTGAGTGTGTGTATGTGTGTGTGTGTGTGTTTGTGCGTGCGCGTGCATGTTTACTGTGCGCGTGTGCGTCCGTATCCTCAAAGTAGTTCTGATAGCTGAGAAGCACTGATCATGAGAGCCAATTCATCACATTAAGCACAACTGTTTCACAAAAAGAAAAAAAAAAGAGAAAATCAGAATTGGACCACCAGGGAAGTGCTCTAAATGCGTCGCCCCTCTTTTCTTCGGTTGGTTATAATGGGTGACATTGTTTCTGATGCTAATATCGCTGCCAGTGCATTGTCTTCATAGAGCTATCGCTTCCCAATTCTGCATTTGTCATTTATTTATCTTCTTCTTTACCCTGGATTAATTGTATTTGAAGCCCAGTGCAGACAAGGGTTGGCCAGACCAGCAGAATGAGTTTGAATGGGACTGACACAGATACTGATTGGCAGCACAATGGCAGGCTGAAGAGAGTGGCTGGTGGAGAGTGGTCTCATTTTATCCCCAGTTCTTGAGAGTCATTTGAGAGAATCTGAGCATAAAAAGCCTCAGTGACCAGCCTTAGTCCAAAGAAAAGTGATGTACCAGATTCTTGCAGCCATTATTGGAAAGAGTAATTGGTTTTCAGCAGCTTCCTAATGGCTGTGAAGACAAAGAGTTTGAGTTGAAGCCAAAGGGCCCAGCGTGAAAACAGCCAGGGTGATGGGTCCCAAGCCTCTCCCCACTGTGGGCTCTGAAAGGGGGCATACTTACTACTACGGTCCCTGGATTCACTGTGGCCTCCACACATTTGGAAATTACTACTTATGGGTAATGATTTGAGAAAACAAGAGCATTCTTTTCATTTGGAACCCAAAATGTTTGTTAGTCATCTGAAAGGACTGTGCCTCACGTTTGATTGACATCAGGGACTGTTACAGATTCAAAATGCAGACTTAGAAAGCTTAGAAAAACAGCTTTAAAAGAAGGCAGCCATGACACACACACACACACATGCACAAACACACGGACACGCTCACACATACACACACACGCACTCACTCACACTTTCTCATGTATGCTCTTTCATTCACTCACATAATCCCCATGCTGTGGAATAGAGAGAGAAAGAATAAAATGACAGATGAAGGAATGGAGGGAGAGGGGGAGAGTGGGAGGGAGGGTGTAGGGGCTTAGTAATGATGGATGGCAGTGTTCACTAATGGACCAGAAATTATGCCTGTTTCGTGCTGCTTTTTGAAAAATATTATTAAATACGCAGCAACTTTGCATAAAACAAATTAATCAGCTACCGCTATTTATGCCTGATAATAATCACCCTTGCTTACTTATTGATCATGTGTTTGCTAAAGTGTTCTGTTTTTTTGGCTTCATTTGTGTTTAAATTTTTATTTTAATTTCTTTCTGGGGTGGGGGTTCATCGTTTGCGATGTTTAGTGTTTGCGAGTAGTCGCATGAATGTAGTGTAGATCTGATTTAACGTTTTCAGCAGAGGTAAGCGGGGGGTTCTTGATGGGTTGGCAGCTCGAGAGATAATATTTAAGTGGCGGCATTGAAATGCACGCTCCGTTTCTTTGCTAATTAACGCGGCAACTTCTGAAAAATGCCATAATAACCGTTAATTAGCGGCCTGCTTTTTTCAGCGTAATTTGCTAATTAGTCGGCGCGTTGGTGCGGTGTAGCCAGCTAATTATTGGCTAGCGGACTCTTGTGACTTGAGTGTAAATGACACCATTACAGTGGCCCGATCTCGCCAGAATCCGTTAATTACTCCTGCCCAAATCTGTGATGGGGAGAACCTTTAATTTCTCAGCACTCTTAAGTCCCCCCATCCCTCGCAAACTCACACACTCCTAAAATTTTTTTATATGATACACAGATGCAGAAAACTCATGCTTTGAATGGGACAAAAGGCTCAATGCAAGGCTAGTTGAGCTAGTTGCTTCATTTTATATTTATTTTATTGAGTGGCATACAGATCAGTGGGGTCTAATCTATATAACTTTAGCCATATCAGCCAAATTTGCTGTAAGTGTAGTTTAATTTTCAAGCCTTTTGTTCCAATTACTCAAACTTATGAACGTCCTCATACAGTCAGGCTTTAGTATTTGACAAGTATGTGATCAGAATGTTCTCAGCCAAACATTCCAATGTCGATTAAATAATCATTACTGGTCATTGTAAATTCTATAACAATGAAATGCACTTCTGAAAAAGTAAACATTCCCAAAAAAACAACTTTATGGAGACTTGTAGTGATGGAAGAGATGTTTTATTAACCCTTTGGCATTCAAGCATGTTTTACATAGTGGTACCTTAAGAATTCAAGCATATTTTAGGTAATTTTGCGTTTTTATGCACCTCATTTTTGAAGCCCTGTAGCTCTGAAACTATATGTCCGATCATCTTACAGTAAATGAAAAGTTTGTAGGGAATTGTCCATAGTATCAGATGGTACCAGTTATATTGGTGTGCTACCCACCGTTTTGGGGTACAAAGCATGAAAATGTGTGCAAAACGCAACAGAACCCTCAACATCAGAACCCTCTGACCGATCGCCAGAATCATCGTTATTTTCACTGTCACTCGGTTCAGAGCCGAAATCTTCATCCCCTGAGTCCTCATCGGCAAATAATTCGTCAAGTACTTGGTCCACATTCATCTTGAATTCACAAAAAATCGGCACTTTTCAAGCGAAAATTACGCGGTAAATTTCTTTTGGAACACCATATGTATTTCGTACCAAACGATTGCTCTGAGCGCCGTCTATCGTTAGAGAAGCAAATGAAGGCTTTGTGCGCCACAGGCATAGAGAAATCGCGGAATTTCGATGCATTAGTATTGTCTCGACCCAGGGTCGAGATCGAATTCTGGAGGTAGCATTTGAATGGTGCAGTTCTTGTCTCGACCTAGGCTCGAGACCGACTGTCTAAGGGTTAATCCTCACACGCATTAATGCTCAGGTGGGAATCCCCCGACTCTCGGCTTGCGCTATTTTGGTTGTGCACGTTTCGCTCCGCCGCGAGGGTCATGAGCCATTGTTTCCGAGCCTTTGAGGGGAGCGAGCGCTATCAGTCCTGACCTCTGACCTCCTTACGTCCTGCACGATATCACAGCAAACCTTTTTTTGGAAACACGTCTCACTCTACATGGATTGGGATTGATTGCGTAATGCCCGAGGCCTGGCGGGCTCTAAGGCTCTCTCCAAGCACCCTAACACTGCTTCAGAGAGGACTGAAGTGCGGAGGCTGGGGATTTATGGAGAAGGGAGGGAGGGTAGGGGGTTTTGGGTAGGTTTCGATGAAGGGGTGAATTTCTGCTTTCCGGCTTATCTGATTTATGGCTACAGATCTTAGGCTTTTGCCTCTATTACCCTCTGACTGTAGTTAATTTTGGGATTATTATTATTTTTTGGCAAATGATTTTCATTGAAAATGAAGTCATAAACACCTGATGCCCCCTGCCAAATTTTTACAGTTATTATGGCCTTTTTGCCTGACAAAAATTTTAGAATTACTCCTAAAAAAACAAGGCAAATAAAGGCCTCAATATAAAATAAACTGTAGAGGTTTTTTAAAGTCTGTGAAAATTGGTGTCTGGCTTGCGTGAAAGAAATGTGGATTTGATTTGACGCTGAGCATTTTTTGTGGTGTACATGGCCGCGGTTCCTGCAAAGATGCCATTTCCCCGTGAACTTCGTCACACCAAAGTATTTGTGGAGTATATAACTGACAACAGGAGACGAAACACACAACATGTTACAAAGCCACTCTGGCTTTCATTTCATCATTGATGTTGTTGTTTTTTTAAAAAAATCTCTCTCTACAATGGCCGCCATTGTGGTTAGTGGGATATTAGCAATTTTCAAACTCTGTCCCTTTGTGGTCAGAATCCGTGGTTTGATTGTTCTATTTTTATTCTCTTAATTCCCTGGTAGTTCTTTTTCGCACGACCCAACATGCACAAGTACAGTCAGCGAGTGGAAAAACACGAGTTCCTGCTATGAGTCAGGTCACTTCCTGGAGCACATAATTAACTCTTCCTTTTCTCCCTCTTCTCTTCTTGCATGCTCATCCCCGGATCTGCCTTTGGGTGCCTCTGGAAATAGGTAAGAGCAGTACAGTTTCATTACTAGGCATTTTGAGCTTAATTCAATGGGGATAATTTAACCCTTTAAGGCATGAGATCGCAAAATGCAAGATTAGATTGTTCTGAATTGTATACTCTAATGTTAACGTAATAAGCATTATGTTACACAGTAAAAATGCCAGTGTTAATCCAACTCCAATAGAGTTTATTTGAGTCCAAGATGGATGGGTTGGTCTCTGCTGTAGTTGAATAAACACTGGGATTTTTGCCTTGTACATTTACTTGGTCGGCACTTTTACTCGAAGACACATTCGTAAGCTCAAACTAAGCAGGGGCCAGTGCATCCTGGAGTGTTGGGTTCAGGGGTCTTGCTCAAGCACACAGTAGTAGCTCTGATCTTCCTGAGGCTACACTGGGGAACCACCAACTTTCTGTGTGTCTTACCTACTGGGTCTCGGGCTTCCCAGTACTTACTGCTGGAAGCAATGGAGTTCTATATGATCTTATAGATTATCCACTGTATATTATAGTATGTAATACAGTTCACACAGAAAAAACTATTCAAAATATTAAATGGCATTATGAATGAATGAATGAATGAATGACCTGCTGTGGTCCAGTTTTGGTTGTTATCTTGCTCATGCTTCCTGGGGGTCAATTCAATTTTTCAATCCGTTTCAGCATTATTAGCACGACATACCAGAGAACTTATTGCAGAAGCATTAAAAAAAAACAAGAATAGGCTTAATCTGTTAACTGTCACTGGGCCCTAATTAGGGCCCTATGGAATTTTCAAACACAGTTTGAATCCTTCATTTGTAATCTATGACTTAAATCCTGAACCAATCCAGGCAAACAATATACCATTTGAAAGCTTAGACGCTCAGAATTTCATTTCTACCCACCTTTTTGCCCTATGTCAGTCATAACAAATGCAAGAAATCAATTTCTCAACAAAAACACCACATACTTGAATGCAATGAAACTTGTCAGTCCTCATCATCAAAGTTGGGTTGTGATGGTCAAACCGAATATTATCTGTTCCATTTGGTCTTGTTCAAAAGCTAAGAACCTGTGCAATCAAGATATCCACGTTGTTTGTCCCAAAGTCACAACATTTTATGATGCATTTCATTGAAAACCTCTATGTCTTATCTATCCAATGAGACCATGCATGTGTAATAGAACCATTGTATGTGGGAGCAGTGAGCATTTGAAATGTGGTATACCAATCCGGGCCAAATGTGAGAAAATGCAGGTGACAGTTAAGAGGTTAACATATGAGCATAATAATATTAATTCCCAAGTTTCCCATTATGTTAGCTAAATCCCACTCAGTGTCATCATAATCCTAATTGTCTGTGTTGGCATTGGCACGATGTTGACTGTATGACCTCTGAACCATGTTACAATAGGCCTTACTCTCGGTGACCTAACGGCCTCTCCTGCATGAATGTCTGTGGAATCACTAGATGTAACCCCGTCATAACGTGTAATACTCACGTATCCTTTTGTCACTATGCAGTATTTATGTGATCATCATGCATTATTGCAATGACACTTTAAGGTTATTTTGTCAGTGGGTCTTGCTTCAGTGACCGTATGAAAAGCTATATAAAGTTACTCTTTAGCAATGGTACAGAAGAGCTTTTGAGCTACATTACTGCCCAGGTTTGAGTATATAGAATTGGCACATGCTCATTGCAAAAAAAAAAAAAAAATCAATCTTAACTAGTGTTTTGATCTTGTAATGAGACTTATTATTTACCTCCTAAGTGGGTCACATTAAATTACTCACCAGAGAAGTTTTATGACCCCTTTGACAAATCTCGAGAAAAGCATCAAAGTATCCATCCAACTTGATCCGTAATATTTCTGTCTCATGCAGCCAAGAAGAAAGAGAAATGCTAACGTGCTGCATGTGTAAACACTGGAATGAAATACTTTTCAGGACTGAGGTACCTTTTTGTGTGTCAAAAGCCTGGTGTTGGGCTTCTTACATCCACCATTATGCACCTATATACCCGGGACAATGCCTCAACGAAATTTTGAATCACCCACATTGTTATGATGGCTGCGTGATGACAGTAGCATATGAATTTATGGATTTGGTACCAGCTGGACAAAGCACAGATGCGCAGATTGGTGCCATGCGTGATGAGCTATCAAGCTTCTGAGCCATTAATTATTATTTTTTAATGAATTCTCCCCAGATTCTAATGCAAAGTGGGTTATGGTTCCTTCCTTATTCCTGATTAATTAAAATGCAATGCGAGGCCTCAACTTTAAAGCGACAGGTCCGTGCTTGGAGTCTACCTTCTGAGCATCGCCAGCTCCGACGATCAATAATGTAGGTTTTTTTCCTGTTTTAGGGGAAAGCCCCACTCTCCTTCTTACCCCCCCGAATCTCTCTCAAGACTTCCTGCCCTCATGAACTCGATGAGTGTCCCGCGAATCCCGTTAATCATATCACCCGTGAACCGAAATTGACAGTTTTCATTAATTATAAAGGATTATTCTAATTGCGATTCAAATTTATTCATTTAGAACAGACGGCGTTCAGTAATATTTCAGGGGAAATTTACATATTAAATGGAGAGGGTCGTTCCATTAGCTATGCTAATGCATGCGCGTCTCTCTCGCTGGTTAACTGGCAGGCCGTATGCGTCTGCGGCGTGTTTCGGCAGGTGAGCGATAGCGAGCGCGATGCATTTGTTTGACAAACACGTAGAGGTGCCGAAACACTTCCCCTGGCACCAACCATGCGTGTCCCCATTCCATTATAAAATTTTGGACATAAACCTTCTGACGCACTCCCTGTTGGAGCAACAGAACGCCACAAGCCAAGAAGGGTGGGGCTGAACAGACACACTTCGCAGCTGATTGGCTGATTGATTTGTTTGCATTCGCGTCGCACTCAGTGCCTCGTCAAGACGTTACACTTCAGAGCAGGTGCAGCTGTGCCGTGTGGGGTTAATTGTTGTTGTTGTTGTGATGGTCCATGTGTTTGTACGGGAGAAGCTGTGATAGCATCATTAGCTGACTGGGGTGTGAAAGCGGGTGGTTGGAAATTGCCGGAAACGCCTGCCGGGTGTGAGGATACCCAAGGTCAGTGTTGGAGATGATGGGGGGGGATGATGGGTGAAGGGGGGGGGGGGGGGAGAGGATCAGAGCACATACAGCCCTCGGCTCACGCGAAGAGCCCTCCATTGTCTGATAATGGACATGCAGCATTGGTACTGTTCAGGCATTTGTTCTCAGTTCTTTTCCTTTTGCACTCCTTTGCTCACGTAGAATCTCACTGCCTTCCTCACGTACACTTTTGCATTTGACATACATATACACACACATAAAAACACTCACATGCACTTGTACTCAAATGCACGCACACACACATTCAAAAACACATGCACGCAAACACACACACGCCCGCACACACGTATGCACATTCATACAAGAACATTTTCAAGATGTACAAGACATTTATACAAGGTCATGAACACCTTCACACATAAAGGCATGCATGCTCACACACACGCACACACTCACATACACAAACTCGTGTACACATACAAAAATACTCACAAACACACACACATGCACTTGTGCTCACTCACGTGCAAAAACACATGCTTGCACACACACACTCACACACGCACAGGTCTGCACACACACACACACACACACACACACATCTGCACACACATAGAAATATACACAAACACATGCACACACTCGCTCACGCGCAAACACTCACGCAGGCATACGTATGCACGCACATATAAAAACTGCTCTCACCCACACTCTCTCACACACACAGGCATGAACATGCTCACACACACACATACGCTCACTCACATACACATACAAAAATATCACAAACACACACACAACACACCAATCATCCTCTCTGTTCTCCGTGAATCTACACAGGGGATTATGCGGTGAATGCATCATTTTGAATGCGTGTATTTATTCTTTTTTCTTGCAAAGCGTGCAAACATTAAGTACACAGCCAGTGTTTCAAATCACTTGGGGAATGTGTTTCTGAGGCCTTGTTCGCATTATTTTATTTCCTCTGGAATTTTCCCAACTGTTCCCACTTCCATACCCCCCCCCCCCAGTATACACAGACACACACATCATGAACACAAGCGCTCACATACACAGGCACACCTCCCGAGGGTTAACTCGGACAGCAGTGCATTAATCCTTCCATACTGATGTTAATGCTAATGTGGAAATCGCATCTCTCCCTTAGCGCTCCTGGGTTAGCATGCTACCCTGCAGTTTCTTTTTTAGCAGGACGTTTTTCCAAGCCACCACAGGGCGGGCTAGCACTCGGGAGTGATCTAATACAGTCTGCGAATGATGGGAAAACAGTCGGAGGGGGTTGGGAAGCTTTTGTGCGATAGGCAGGTCCCTCATTGTACTGTGCGTGGTCCTGCTTCACGTAGTAATTTTATTGTCACGTGTGGCACGTAGCTCTCACTCAGTTTTTGATGAGGTCATCAACTGAGATCATACGAGCTTATCTTATTGTACATAGGAATTATTTTCTAATTGAGGGCTTACTTGGAATTCTGAAGTACCAACATTCATAATTGTTGATGAATATGATTTTTTGGCACTGTAATTGACTTAAATATGGTGGTGACCACTGACCAAATGGCTGGAAGAATGTTTGACATAAAAATGTTGAAACTCTTCAGCCAACAAGAGCAGAATTTTGAAGTCAGAATTCATTGTAAAGTTTTTGCCAGCATGAAACTGTTACTATCTTTATGTTATGATGGGTAATTAAATAATTTACACATCTGCCAAAGAGACTCAGAGAAATGCATCAAGTCTAAGATTCAACTTCTGCATACAGAGGACCATATCAGCCAGAATTTCAACAAAGGACAAATCTTTATGCTTTGGTCTGTGTAACAGCAATGTCATACAAAAACCTTGTATCACTCTTGGGCTCTGCCTAGTATTGCCTGCTGGGGGCTTTCTTATTTCATTTTGGTGACCCCCCCAGCATCTGCCCCAAACCTGTAACCGTCCCCTACCCCCCCAGCCCCCAGAACACAATTATGGGTTGGCAGTACTGAGGCATGTTTATATTTTAGTCCTAATGGCGCATAAGAGAACTATGACACAGTGCCGAGTCATGCAGTCCCTCTGTTCATTTTTCACACGACTTGAGTGGAGAGGTTAGTGTCGGGGTGAGCCTGGTCACATGCCTATCAATTAGCCCCCTGGCTGGGCCCAATGATGCCCCCCCTCCTCAGTCAGGGCATGCCCCAGCCTGTCATGGCTCTGCCGGGTAGATTATTACAGTGCACAGGGGGCAGAGATGTACTCCTGTCGGGATCTCTCTGCCAAATGCCACTGACAGTACTGCATTCTGCATTCCTCCATCTCTCGCTTTCTTAATCTCCATCTCTGTGTGTCCTTCTCTTCTGTCCGTCTACGTTTCTGTCTTTCTCATACACACACTCTGTAAACTCGCATGAATACGCGGATACAAACACAAGTGTGCAGACGTGTGCGCAAACTGACACCCACACACACACATAACTGTATTCTCCCTCCCTTAGTTGTCCCCACACGCACCCAAACATTTACTCTTACACGCATCCAGACGCACACAAACACACTCATTCATATTAAT
This sequence comes from Gymnothorax javanicus, assembly GCA_029692085.1. Lineage (NCBI taxonomy): Eukaryota > Metazoa > Chordata > Actinopteri > Anguilliformes > Muraenidae > Gymnothorax > Gymnothorax javanicus. The sequence continues at coordinate 78,129,871 of CM056199.1, forward strand.
ACAAGAAAACACACATCCAGAAGCACGCACACACACACACACATACATACACACATAATCACGCTCCCTCACTTTCACACACCCTCTGTCCCGCCTCCTCACATCTATAATTCATCTCCCTGATGGCGGTAATAAAAACAGGCACGGTTGCCGCGTGGGGGTGTCGGAGCCCTTACCATGAGGTGGTGGGTTCCTAACTCGCGTGTGACTCTGGTCTTACCCTCAAGGAAAGGAGCGCCTTTACTCGCATCGATTCATAAAATCTCGAGCTGGGAGAGAATGATAAGGATCAAAGTTTTCATTATTTACTTGCACGAGTAGCTTGGTTCTTAAAAGCAAGTGTGATAGCATTCTTTTCTATCTCTTTTAGTAAAAATAAAGGAATGTTTATGGCCCTTTTGAGCTGGAGCTGTAAATAAGGTGCTAAAAGCTGGTTGGAGTAGCTGAGGTTCAGAGGAGGTCTGGTGGTGATGTCTGTCTATAGACTCACAGCGATATGTTTGAAGATTTTGGAAGATACATTGTTTTTTTTTCCCAGAAACAACAATGTAAAAACAAGGCCTTACCAGAAGTGTTTCTTGTAGATGTGTGCACTTTTAGAGAGAAGTCATTTTATTGAGAGGTTATTATAAGTGTTTTGCTACAAAATTGAGGTGTGCATTGCGTGAAAATTCTGCAAGAAAATGCTGGTAACTGCTCAGCTAATTGGCTGCGTCTGACATCCATGAGGCTTGAGAAGATAAGGCGGCTTTTGGGATAGATGCACGATTCCACTGGAACTTCTGTCATGCAACATCAGTAACAGGAGAACGTCACTGTGATTCCAAAATCATGAGATTCCTGACGGCGCTTAGACGGATGTGAGACTTTTTTTATTTTTGCATCAACATCTTGAGAACTGTAGGAAGAGAAACACCTTAAAAAGCTGGTAGAATAATAAATATAAAACCTGTTAAGAATAACAGTTATGCATTTACTTCATAATCACACCAATATAACCTATGACAGACATTGTATACAAGGAGATGGTAACAATTTGGTTTCAGGACCATTTACCGCTGAATGTTATTGTGATTTTTTTAGTTTAAAAACACATTTTTGATTGGCACTCTGGGCTATGTCCTGCCATAGGGTGTATGATGACATCCCTGTTTACTCTCGGTGTAGTGAGCATACTAAAGCATAGTGTAGCGGACCTGGTCAAGCCTCGCTCTTTTCCCGCTAACTGCGGTGAAAATGAGCCCTTGGTGTGGTTTGCTTTTCTTAAATACCTCGGAGGAAACTCCACTTCTCGTTTACGAAATGGGATGTGAGCACAGGTGGAGAAATGGGGGTAAAACAGCTCATTTGAATTTTGAACGATCCCAGAGCCCCAGATGACATTTTTTTGAGGTGCAATTAGGGGGTCCTCTCCTGAGGGAGTTTGGGGGTTATGCAGAAGGGGGTCCCAGCCTTGTGGCTCCATATCTCCCCCTCAGGGGTTTCCAGATTGGGAGGGTGGTGCAGGAGGGTAATTTCTGGGAAGTGGGGGTCGGGGAGTGTCCTGTGGTCCTGACAACTGATCTATAGCCACCCTCCAGGCACAGTGTATAGACTCTGAGTGTGTCCGGATGGGGTGAGCTTGCTGGTGTTCAGTGCACAGGATTGGTTTGGATTCAAATACTTGTCTGTGATCTATTGGTTTTGCCTGGTATATGTCAGCCAACTCAGGTGGGATTGTTTAATATGTTAAAATACACCAGGTGAGCTTAGTCAAATGCAGAAAAGTTTTTGAATCCTGTACGAAAACTATTTCCCCCCACAGATCTGGTGGGTTGTTGTGGGAATAGGGAAAGGTGATTTTGATTCCGGGCGGGGGTTGCCATTGGAAAGATGGGTCTGCTGGAGTCCATTTGTTCTGTGAAATATTTAAAGACTGAACAAATTCGAGGGACACGGCTAAGGTCACGCGCAGGAAGCTCTCGGTGAATTTTTCATGGCGACGAGATGTCACGACTAAATAAAACATGGAGGAATGAAATGAGGACGAGCCGATATTGAGGCGCTTCCTACACTCTACGGAGGTCGTGATCATGATGGTGCGGCCGCCGGATTCCCGCACGCGCCCTGTGGTGTCACCCAGAGCCTCTGGGAAATCTCATCACTGTTCAGCCTCCTAAGCAGTTTAGCATGAAGCATCTCTGTGTGGCAAATTATGTTGTGAAATGTGACTGTGAATGTCTGTAAAATAGTGATGGTGTGAAATGTAAATGGATGAAATGTCACAACTGCCTTACTGTTGATGGTGAAACACTATAATATGTGCAATATTTGTTAGATATACGGCTTGCTACCGTGTGGTTCACAGATTGTCACCATTAGTTATATGGAGACCAAGTTGCCAGCAATTCTGTGATTTTTACAGTATAGTACTAGCAGCTGTTCACACGCTTTAAATGTTAAATTATTGTGTGAAATGAACAGGTCGCTAATAGATAATATCACCAGCTACAACAAAGGATGCTCATATTCCAACACACCCCTTTACCTCCTTTGAAAGCATAAGCTGGGAAGATTTCTTTTCTTATCGCATACCCAGCAGGTCACATATCCCGCCCCACCCATTTAAATGCAGTATAGAATCATTTTTTCCACCTTGACAAAAAATCTCTATTGTTTTTATAAATATTCAGAGGACTTGGTAATGTTTGTCTCATAACTGAACTACTGACCTCGTGACTGTTGTGTGGCAAATATTGAAGTATGTGGGTAAGCCATAATATGAAGCCCAGAGCAGGCTTGAATCATGTTCACCAGGTTTCACTGTGTTCCAGTTCCTCGGGAATATTGTATATTCCTGCTTCTTTCACGGACTGGGTCTCCGTCCGTCTCCATCCTGCTCCCCCCTCTCCCCCATAACGCAGTCCTGGCTCTTGTATTATTAATGACCCATCCTGCTTCCATGTTACCCCCCTCTCCTCTCCCGGGACCCCCACCCCCACCCCCCTCGGGCTCAGATCCATGCACGGATCCCGGCGCAGGACGCAGGGCCCATAAATCTCCTTAAAGGATCGGGCGAGCGGAGGGAGGGGTCACCGTGGAAACAAGGCAGTCAGTCTGTGGTGGCCTGAGAGTGTCAGTGATGCATGGGGCGGGGATAGGGGGAGTGAAGCAGGTAGAGGGGGTCTACAAACAGAGTGATGGAGAGAGAGAGAGCCAGAGAGAGAGAGAGGTGAGGGAGAAAGTTGGGGAGACAAGAAGGGAAAGGGAGAAAGAATGGGAGAGATAGAGTGGATAGAATGAGGTAGAGAAATAGAGAGAGGGAGGGAGAGGGAGAAAGTAAGTGAGTATAAGCACTGTAAAAAGTTGGAGGCTCTCGTGTGGTTAAACAGAGTTGGGCGACAGGATTGAGTGGCACACAGAGAGTGTGAGTCTGTATCATGGGGTTAGCTGGATAAATGCACTGTGTGAAACCTGGAGTCCTTCCTAATGTTCTCTAGGGCCTGAAGTAAAAAGAGCTGTTCTAGCCTTTACTCACCAAAGTTAGCCAACTAACTCAGTAATCCTGTTTTGTGAAACACAGCTCCTGTTAGCATAGGTGTGTGGACTCAAGTGGTGCACTGGAGGATTTAAATTTGGGGAGTTTTTTTTTTTTGACTCAATAATGGACCAGGTGCAGAAAGTACCAGGGGCACCTGTGCTTTTGGCAAAATTGCCAAACTGGATTTCTCAATCAGTCCACCTAATTTTGCCTCTCAGTAATTTATTAGACCCATAATCACCTGTGTGTGAGATTCCTGCTCGGCTACCTGATTTAGCCTGAGATAAATAGGCTGAAAAGGAGCGAAGTGCTTCTAACTCTTGGACGAGAGTGTGTGAAGGCACCATAGGAACACTGTCTCTCTCTCTCTCTCTCTCTCTGTATTTCTCCCTCTCTCAATTAGTTCTGTTCATTTTCATATTAAGCTTTGTCAGTGTAATTACTGAATATTGAATAATATTACAATACTGCCTCTGCATAAAACAGTGCAGAACACCAGTAAAAATGCGATTTTAAAAAACTAATTTATGAGTGACTAATGAGTGAAATCAGCTGGTGACTTCATGGATGAAATAAACACGTGGCAGGGCCTTTACTTTCTGCATCTTGTAGTTTCCACCTCTGTCAGAAAGTCTTCCCATGTTTTTATTCCAACCAGCTATCTGCAGCAAGCTGATGTCAATCATTAGTTCTACGAGCTGGTGGAGGAATTGTGCTTTGGAGCAAACTGAGGTGACTGGAAGAACATTCTGGTGTGGACTAACTTCCTGAATCAGGATTCTGCTGCACAGCCTCTGCGGTTGTTTGGCTCTGGTGTGCATGTGTGCAGTTTCACCCTCGGCCACGGGGCCTGTATGTGACAGTATCTAGTGGAGGGGAAAAAGCCTCTTATTTTAGGTTAACATCGCGGGAGACAAACACTCCCTCCACCAGAGTGGGAGTGAATTACACACTTCGTGAACTGAATTAGTGTCGCGGTGCGTCGCCTTTTGTTGGCGAGATGATGCACGCTTTCGCCCGGCCATTTCTCAGCGTGATAAATACGACAGGAACACGGGACTTTCTCGGGATGAAAACACTGTAAATAATGGAGGAGTGCGGAGCGAACGACTTCATTCTAGGGCATTAATACTCCGTGCCAGGCGAGACAGCAAGTGTGTGTGTGTGTCTGTGTGTGTGTGTGTATGTTTGTTTGTATGTGTTGGTGCATGTATATGTTTGTGTGTGTTTGTGCATGTAAGAGTGAGTGATGGACACAGTAAAAGAGAAACTGTGCACAAGAGTGTGTGAGAGAGAGTGCAACAGAGAGAGGTAAATGCATGTGTGTGTTAGAGAGTGATTGAAAAAGAAACAGTGAGAGAGAATGAGTGTGTGTGTGTGGGAGAGAGAGATAAAGAGCGAGAGAGAGTGAGAAAGAGAAACAGTTTGGAAGCAAAGAGTGTGTGTGAATGTGTGTGCCAGAGAGAGTGCGCTAGAGAAGCAAAGACACGGAGAGAGCAGTGTGTGTGTGTGTGTGTGTGTGTGTGTGTGGGTTAATGCATATATAAAAGAGAAAGGGAGCAACAACTGAATTTATAGAAAGCAGAACACCAGGACCAAAGATGCCGAGGGCCTGTTGTGTTACAGCCAGACTCTGATTACTCAGAGGGAACTCTGTAATAGTGCAACTTGCAGTAGGTGTTTCCCAGAGAGCAGTGCAATAGTCATTCACAGCCCAGACTTCCTGCTCATCTCTATATCTCTGCTGGAACAAAACAGATCTACAATGAGGTCAATGATATGGTCTGTATAAAACCATGAGTTACCCATAGGTGAGGATTCAAAGGGTGGCACTGTGGCACAGTGGGTAGCACTGATGCCTCTTAGTGGGTTCAAATCCCACCATAGCCCTTCCTCTGTGGGGTGTGCATGTTTTCCCTGTGTTCATTTTGAGTTTCCTCCGGGTACTCGTGTTTGCTCCCACGGCCCAAAGACTTGCATGTCAGCCTAACTGGAGACTCTATATTGCCCACATGTTTGAGTGTGTGATCCTTGCAATGGATTGATGAGCAGTCCAGGGTGTTTTCCTGATCACTTTAAGTATGATGGGATAGGCTCCAACCTCCCTGTGACCCTGGCCGGGGATAAGTGGGTTAGATAATGGATGAATGATGATTCAACATATATTATACTTTATTAAATGACATAAAGATTCGCTCTCTCCTTATTGGTTGAGGTGAGCTCCGCCAGTCATTGTGAACAGTGATATTCACTGCGTGAAAATGCGCGACAGGTGAATATTACTATCTGACGACCTCGAGCTAAAGATAGACTAGGCTTCCCTGCAGGAGATCCTAACAGTGTCCGTATTTCATGTTGCTTCATCCCTGTGGGAAGCTTTATGTTAGAGTTGTCGCCCGTCTCCTATATTATATTTTCAAGCAGGGTCATATAATAAAACAGCTGTTGTCTTCAGTTATCGGTGAATATCACTTGTCCAAGGTGGATAAATCATTGGATTCTTCTAAACTGAAGTCAATAAATGAAGTATAAATGAAGTATAATATTATGTATATATAAGAGATATACACACTGTGTATCTTTTTCAGTTTTGCAATGCATTCCATTTTTATGGAAGAGAAATAATTCCTCCCAGTGATTCCAGTTTTACTTCAATATTGGGTTTATAATGATTATTTTATTATCATTGCTATTGTTTCAATAATGATTTTTTTTTCCATTGTGTTAATCAGCTTTAATGATTTCTATGTGCAGTAGCTTATGACTGAACTTACTTTGGCAGCAGGGTGAGTTTTCGCTGTTTCTGATTGGCTGGATTCCCGCATATCTGATCTCCTGGATCCCAATTACCTTTTATGACTTCTTATTTCACTTCAGCAACAGAGAATGAAGGACAAATTGCCCTGGATTGCGTCAACATTCTTCTCTCAGGTTTAAAGTAATGCTATTGTTTATTAGAAATTTTAATTCACCATGCCTGTTAACTTTACTAGAATATTGGCACAAATGAAAATGAAGGGTTCTAAATTGACAGTCATAATTTAAGGCAGCCGTTGAAAAAAAAAAGAAATCCAGGTCTTAGAATTAATAGGAAGAATTAATGAATGGGTCTTGAGTAGTGAGGCTTTTTTTTCTTTATTGTATCCCAGCATGCTCTTTGCCTGTAAAGGATACCGAGACCATTCCTGTTGCTTATTTTAGCTACTTATTCTTATTCTGTCTCCTTTGTCCTCATCTGGCCCGGAAATTGATGAAGGTTCATTATTTTTAAGGACATTGCGAGCTGTTGAGCTCTCCTTGGAGGAGCAGGGAGGCTCACAGGAGATTTTAAAGAGAATACCAGCGCATCCTTAGCAGGAGCGTTTTTCTCAGCACGTGTGACGTCTGCGGTCTCTGTGATGCTGGCCATGGCTTTCTGACTGATGCTCAACAGCACATGGATGTTCTGTTTACCTAACACAAGTTTCCTTAATTCCTTTGTCCCTATATCTTCCCTCATATCCTGTCCTTTTGTTCTCCTTTGAGAGGAGTTGAGGACCAAATAATGGATTTAATGAACTCATGCATGTGGTTGAAAATACAGGATCAGATCAATTCTTTGCTGATTCTCTAATAGCCTCTCCTGACCTCCGGAAAATTGCCTGAAATCTAGGGCGTGGCCTCTCCCTGTGGCCATCCAATCAGAATTCTCAACACAGCATTATTAACTCCAGGCTGTCTCACAGGATTTGTGGTTGGAGCACGCGGGGGTCCCTGTGCTGTGCATGTTAGCATGCTTCAGCGCTGCGGGGCACTGTGGGATCTTAGCATGGTGCACTCATGTTTACCCACCCCTGCACAGCCAGGGACACACAGCGGGCTTATTACACCACAGAGCCAGTGCAGTGACTCTGAACAGTGCATTACCACAGCCGCTATTAAGGATGCCATCGGGGCTGTGCACTGAGTTTTGGGGTGGTACGGTTAAGCTGATAAAAGACTACCTCCTGTTCATAACAAATATACACACACACATATAAGATAAGATAATATACACTTAATTGAACCCCGTGGGGTGATTGTTCCTCTGCATTTGACCCATCCTATAGTTAGGCGCAGTGGGCAGCCACAGAGCAGCGCCCGGGGACCAACTTCAGTTCTAAAGTCAGTGCCTTGGTCAGGGGTACTGGTTGGAGTGTTCCTATAATGCATGTTTTTTTTGGGTGGGGGAAACGGAGTACCCGGAGGAAACCCACGCAAACATGAGGAGAACATGTAAACACGCAGAAAGGCCCCAGGCCGGAATCTAACCCATGACTTTCTCGCTGTGAGGCAACAGTGCTAACCACTATGCCACCGTGCCGCCCATATATATATATATATATATATATATATATATATATATATATATATATATATATATATATATATATATATATATATATATATATATATATATATATATATATATATACAAAACCCAAAACCAGTGAAGTTGGCACATTATGTAAATCGTAGATAAAAACAGAATACAATGATTTGCAAATCCTTTTCAACTTATATTCAATTGAATACACTGCAAAGACAAGATGTTTAATGTTCAAACTGAGAAACTTTATTTTTTTTTTGCAAATAATCATTAACTTAGAATTTAAAGGCAGCAACACATTGCAAAAAAGTTGGCACAGGGGCCTTTTTTTGTGTTACATCACCTTTCCTTTTAACGACACTCAGTAAACGTTTGGGAACTGAGGAGACCAATTTTTGAAGCTTTTCAGGTGGAACTCTTTCCCATTCTTGCTTGATGTACAGCTTAAGTTGTTCAACAGTCCGGGGTCTCCGTTGTCGTATTTTTACGCTTCATAATGCGCCACACATTTTCAATGGGAGACAGGTCTGGACTACAGGCAGGCCAGTCTAGTACCCGCACTCTTTTTACTACGGAGCCATGCTGTTGTAACACATGCAGAATGTGGCTTGGCATTGTCTTGCTGAAATAAGCAGGGCGTCCATGAAAAAGACGTTGCTTGGATGGCAACATATGTTGCTCCAAAACCTGTATGTACCTTTCAGCATTAATGGTGCCTTCACATATGTGTAAGTTGCCCATGCCTTGGGCACTAATACACCCCATACCATCACAGATGCTGGCTTTTGAACTTTGCGCCTATAACAGTCCGGATGGTTCTTTTCCTCTTTGGTCCGGAGGACACGACGTCCCACAGTTTCCAAAAACAATTTGAAATGTGGACTCGTCAGACCACAGAACACTTTTCCACTTTGCATCAGTCCATCTTAGATGAGCTTGGGCCCAGCGAAAGCCGGGCGGCGTTCTGGGTGCTGTTGATAAATGGCTTTCGCTTTGCATTGTAGAGTTTTAACTTGCACTTGCAGATGTAGCGACGAACTGTAGTTACTGACAGTGGTTTTCTGAAGTGTTCCTGAGCCCATGTGGTGATGTCCTTTACACACTGATGTCGGTTTTGATGCAGTACCGCCTGAGGGATCGAAGGTCACGGGCATTCAATGTTGGTTTTTCGGCCTTGTCGCCTTCGTGCAGTGATTTCTCCAGATTCTCTGAACCTTTTGACGATATTACGGACCGTAGATGATGAAATCCCTAAATTTCTTGCAATAGCTCGTTGAGGAATGTTGTTTTTAAACTGTTCGACAATCAGCTCACGCATTTGTTCACTAAGTGGTGACCTCGCCCCATCCTTGTTTGTGAATGACTGAGCATTTCAGGAAGCTGCTTTTATACCCAATCATGGCACCCACCTGTTCCCAATTAGCCCGTTCACCTGTGGGATGTTCCAAATAAGTGTTTGATGAGCATTCCTCAACTCTCTCAGTCTACTTGTGCCAGCTTTTTTGAAACATGTTGCAGGCATCAAATTCCAAATGAGCTAATATTTGCAAAAAATTACAAAGTTTACCTGTTCGAACATTAAGTAACTTGTCTTTGCAGTGTATTCAATTGAATATAGGTTGAAAAGGATTTGCAAATCATTGTATTCTGTTTTTATTTACGATTTACACAACGTGCCAACTTCACTGGTTTTGTATATATATGTTTTCAATTTTCTGAATGATGATGAAAAGGCAGATAGGAGATGCCATTTTGTATGGGCCACATACATATGTACATGTAGTAGAAAAAAAAGTAAGTATTACCCTAGAGGGCATTGTTTTAATTAGAGGACAAAAGGGCAGATGTTTGAGCATCACCTCATGTTAATGTGTTGGCTGCCATCTTGGGTGTGGGATTTAATAACTTCTGAAATGCAGTGTAGTAAGATTGTCCCCTGGATTTATGTCTTCCTTCATATCGCAGAAGTCATGCTCAGATTTTGGATTGGTCATCAGTCGCAACTGCAGTAAATGTGCACTACTTCTGATTCTGCAGTTAAGAAGAGGGTTAGTACTCTGTTGAACACTGCACCACTGTAGGTACGCTGCAGTCCCTTAATTCACTAAAGGAGTCACTATTGAGAGAGGGGAAAAGTCTCCTGGCTGAAATTCTTCTCAGATAGTACAAATGACCATAATTGGAATTTTTTTGAATTTTAAAAGTAAAATATTGCTCAATATTATACAACTTTACATTGGTTTAAACAGTATTTGCTTTCTTGTGTCTAAATTCGCTCACAGTGGTCATAGCAGACATTATGCTACCATCAATTAATCACAGCTCTTACACAATGTCATGCCACCACCTATGCAGAAGTCTGGCATGTTGATGTTTTATCTGTTAATTTCTAATTGTTTGTATTGCATTTACATTGTACTTAAATCCTCTCTCTGTGAAACCAAATCTCAGATTCTTCCCTCAGTTTTATAGGTAGATTTGTGTGAGAGAGTAGAGTAAGTTGAGTTAGAGTATATGTACAGTGCTATATTGGGAGACTCTCCTGGTCACCTGTCTGTTGCAATTACAGCACCTCCTGGTGTTAAAGATATATCAGTGCACATCAGTTTTAGTATCAATGTTGTGTGCTGTCTGGAACAGATAACTGAAGTGGCAACAAGCACTGATCAGTGGATCTGAAGCTTGGACAGGCTACTGCTGTGAAATTATTGAGAGTTTATTTATGCCCTCCAAGATGTGTGCATGTGTATGTGTTTGAATTTGAATGTATGTATGTGTATGTGTGAATGTACCGATATATACTGTGCGCGTCTGTGTGTATAAGTGCATGCGCACATGCATGCGTGTGTGTGCCTTCATGAAACTGCATTTGTGTGTATGTATGTGTAGGTGCTTGCGCACATGGCATGTGTATGTACGTCTGTGTGTGTTTGTGTGTGTGTATGCGTGTGTGTGTGTGTGTGTGTGTGTGATTGTGTGTGTGCATGAGTGTGACTGTGTATGTATATGTGTGTGATATCATGTGCGTATGTGATTGTGGGTTTGTGTGTAAATGTTTGTGAATGTGTGTGTGCACGTGTGTGTGTGTGTGTGTGTGTGTGTACCTCCCACAAAGTAGACCCTCCTTCCCCGGTTACCTGCTCTCTCTGGCTGTGGAGAAGCAGAGCTCCTCGTGCCACTGTCACTTAGCGCAGCGCGGGGTTAACTTCACTGCTTAACCTGACAACACACTCCACTCAATTACACCTCTCACCTTCCCTCCTTTAAAACAGCCGGGGGGTGGGAAAACAGATGGGGAAGATGAAAAAGTGCAGACGAAAGGGCGCAAGAAGGAGAGAGACTGAGAGAGACAGGATTCAGTAACGTTTTATTTTACCGGCTATTACTTAAAGTATTTGCTTTCAAATACTGGCTACTTATGTTGCTGTTATTGTACTGGAGATTTTTGATTCTGGAGGTAGCACCTATGATTCTAAGTCAGTAGGTATCATGAGATTAACTTAAGTACTCTTAAAATACATTTTGCTGTAGAGATGCACTGAATGATTCGATATCGGTCCAATACTGACTCAAATAGCTGGATCGGGTATCAGATACCATTATTTTAAGTAATAACAATTCAGTACATTTATATTTTTGCATTTATTTTGTTTTTCAAAGCTAGGAAAGCAATGTTTAAGTCAAGCCTGACCTTACACTTAAAGTGATGATCCCAGTCTCTTCCACACAGTGAGGCATATAGCTTATTAATTAAATGTGCGTATTGGTCCGGTACTCGGTATTGGCTGATACTCAAAGCCCAGGTATTGGCATGGGTATTGGGACTGAAAAGGTCAGGTCAGGGCCTCCTTATTTCACACCCTGTGTCAGAATATTAGCTTGTGAAATCAAAATGGTTATCTGCTTAAGGACATACAAGTAATTGGTGTGAACCCATTAAATGTGGTAATTATTGGCCTGTAAAAAAAAGTCTTACTGAGATTTTTTTTTTTTTTTTTAAGAACAGTAGCAGATATGAGTGTCCAGTATAAGGTGGAACCTTCTTCCTCAAAACGTTACTGCAACGTCATGCCAAGGTTATTCCACTGAAAAAAATATTTCAGTAACGTTGCAAAAACACTTTGTGTTACCTGTGTCAGTTTATGTGCAGCTCATTGGGCTACTTGCCGTGAGATGTCGTACTAATTAAAAGTTTTCGTACATTTAACTCTTGTTTTCATGCTTAGAAGACTGTGTGCAGGACTTTTTTGTTTCTTCACATTCGGCTGGCCTTGAGTCTTCTCCTATGCACCTATCCACTTTCAGGTGTGCATTAGTTTCATTATCTACTCATGTTTTCATGAAATGTAAGTTTTAATGTATGTTAATCACCTCATACGGCGCATTGCAAGGCATGAATAGTGAGAATGCAAAAGCTACTTGAATATTAGAATTAAAAATAGTAAAGACATGATTGGTAAAACAAACATGAGCAAATTGTTTCCAGGGTAAAGACAATCTAGCTTGTGACAAATTATGCTGACGAATCAATAAGAAGCAAACCATAAGTGCTGCATATTTTTGGGAACCTCCTCAGTAGTGCAGATTGTGAATTCTAAGAACCATATGGCTGCCCTTTTACAAAAAACTGCCATGAATATGCCCAGCAATTATTAAGGCAAAAGATTGCCATTTTGATCAAAAGTTTGATTCTGTTTTTGTAAAGCAAGATTTTTTTTTTCTCCATCTGTGACTGCCGGAAATTGTGGATTGTGGACGTATTGTTATTTATCTTTTTTTGACTGGTTGTGCATATGGGACACTAAGTAAAAAAAAAAAAAGTTAAAATATTCCCTCCTGCTGCCCCCCCCCCCACACACACACACACACACACACACACACACCTGACGGCCTCCCTTCTTCCTCTAGACTCCAAACTGGCCTCTGCAAAAAACACAAGCAAAAATCAATCTCTCGCCGCTGATGAATTATTGAGGTGTTTGTCTTCCACTTCTCAAATGTGAGAGAGAACCTTTTTCTCTCTCTCATTCTGTCTTTCTCACATTCCCTCCTTTTTTCTGTTATCTGGCTGCAGTCTGGTCTGTTTTTGTATGTATACCAGTTATGAGTCCTGGGTATGTAGTATTTCTATTGTGATATCGTGTGTGTGGGCAAGAGAGGGTGTGGTAAAATGACTGCATGAGTGTGAGTTGTATGATTGATGTTAAATATTGAGAACTGGCAGGATCCACTCAGTGCATGCGTGACTTTGCCTTGTTCCCTGTCTCTGACCCACCAAACACTTACACTGTAAAAGTCATTCTCACTTTATTTCAACGTTTTAAGTAATCAGTTCAACTTAAAATAGTAATTTTGTCAACAAAATAGGGAATTATACTTGACTTGACTGGACTTTCTTTGATTCTGACACATTTAAATGTATTGAAATAAAGAGATGCACTACTGGCTTTTAATCCATGATTTCTTGGTGTTGCTTTTCATTTGTTTTCATCTCCTATTCATTGCTGTGTTTAATTTGATTTATTTATATAAGATATACTTTATTGAACCCCGTGGGGTAATTTGTCCACTGCGTTTGAGCCATCCTATAGTTAGGAGCAGTGGGCAGCCACAGAAACTGGAGTACCCGGAGGAAACCCCCGCGAACACGGGGAGAACATGCAAACTCCACACAGAAAGGCCCCAGGCCGGATTCGAGCCCACAACCTTCTTGCTGGGAGGCAGTAGTGCTAACCACTGTGCCACCTTTCATATTTTTATTTACTTATTATATAAGTAAATATTTACATTTACTTTACAGCCCCTTGGGCGATGAGGTTTTTAAAATGTGATATATAAATAAACTTTGTCCTTGACCTTTGTTTACAGTGAGATTCATCACGGGACATTTTGAATTCATGTTACCTCATTTGAGCTCTCGCTTGTGTTTACATTGCTGCACCACATTGCAGTAACTGCGAATACGGTTCTCTTTGAAGACCATCACTTTTGATACGTTCACAGGGTGTTAAAATACACGTTCTCACTGTGCACTTATCATAGAGTGAACCGTGGACTTATGCATTAGGATTTTCTGAACCAATAACTCTGCTTTACCCACAACTGGGTTTTGAAACTGTAAACACCTCTAGCAGTTACAGAGGGAATTAAATTACACACTAATTCTTTTTCTCTGGCATAAAGCTTGTGTTTTTCTTATTTATTTTTTCTTTTTTGTCTATGCTGGAGCAATAGCGTGGTATTCAATGTTCCAGACCTCCAGTATTCGACCTCCCGCGCACCATTTGTACTTTATTGGAATAATATTGGAAAGTAGAAGAAAGAGCAGAGAGCTTGCGTAATGCTGTGTGGCCATAGCGTATTGAGTGGTGATGTAATCTAGCTCATAGCTAATGTAATTTATTGGCTTGTTAGGCATGTTCAGTTCTGCGCTTTTGCAATGCGGTGTGGTGATAATTTCTTTCGGTTCAGTGATTGCGTAATGTGATTTGGTGTTTGGGGAATATGATGCATCTGTTGTGTAGTGTAGTACTGACCTTATGTTATTTTAGCATGATGTTAGTGCTCTGCAGTGTATTGGATATTGCGTGTTTGTTTGTGTCAGTCAGTTTGTGTTCGTTCACACGTGTGTACATGTGTGTGCATGCATTTGTGTGAGTCACTGTGTGTCCGCATGTATGCACTTGTGCGTGGGTCTTTACGCGTCTGTGAGTATTGATTGTGCGCACAGAAATATTTGTCATTGAATTGTAAATGTTATTTATGATAAACTTTGGTTCACTGGCTGCTGGAGTGTAATTTGGGCTTGAGGGATGATACGAGTCGCTGTTGCACATAAAAAAAAAAAAAAAAAAAAAAAAAAAAAGAACACAATGCTGCTATTGGAAGGTTTGTCGAAGAGGCTGGTGAACCCTCTGGTGGTGGGGATGAACAATAGCAGTGGTATCCCTGTTGAGTAGGTTCCAGCCGCAGCCCCAGATAAGCCCTTGACGTTACAAGCCTCTGGCATACCAGAAGTAGGCTAAACCTGATCCCTAACCCTAACCCTAAAAAAAAGCCACTTCCGTCATGCCAGGGGCACTTCCACCACGTCAGAGGCTGGTCGCATCAGGGGCTTCTTCGGGGCTGCAGCTGGATAGTATTGTCCCTGCCTGTTTTAAAAGCAGTCTTTTATCCTCACTTGTTTTCCTGGTCAGCCACTTTCAGTTTTCAGAGGAGTGTTGACACAGAGTTCCTGGATGTGTAAGCACATGAAGAGGATAGCTCTGCTGGTCGGGCGATTAAGGAGTCTGGCCAGTGGGAGCAATCAGTCCTCATGTGACTTTAATGAAGCAAACAGTATGACCAACCCTCAGCCACAACTGAAGACGATCCTGTCTTGTGGTCATCTGGGGCTTAAATTTAACCCTCTGATGCTTTGACCTGTGACCTCTCTGTCTGGAGGTCACAACTGAACCCTCACTGGCCCAATTAACTGTCTGAAGTCCTGGACTTGAAAGAGATAGAAAGCAGATAGTGAATTACTGTAAGGTTAAATGGGGAAATATAATGGGGCTCAAGGAGGGTAAGAGAGACTAGACCCCAATAGAAAGAGGATAAGAAAATGAAGGATGGGAGGGAGGGAAAGATGAGTAGTGTTCATTCACTTAATTTGCTGTTTCCTGACAGGGCTTTGTATCATAAAGCAGGATCTCTCAGTTAGCTGGTTAACTGCGTAGGGTAATTGAGATTTTATGCACAAGTCTTATCTGGACCAACATGAATTATGTACTTTGCTGTGCCCATCACTGGGATTTGAAACTGAACACAACTATGCTGTAGCAGTGTCTCTGTAATTTGGACTTAGGCGGACAGAATTAAAAATAGCTGTGCTGTGTTTTAGTCCGTGCAGTAATCCGGCTTTGTCAAACAGGCCCCAGAGGTGTAAGATAGCTGGACGGTCTCCCACTCTTGTACGTGAATTGAAGAGCCCTCACTCCAGCTGAAGATCATGGATGTCATTTTTAAACCTTTTTCCCACCCCATATATTTTTCTCTTTACCTGTTACTGCCACCTTTTACTAATCCTTACCTATAAATTTTACACTGCTCTAACTACATGTCTATTACACATCTACAACATCTGTACTACTCTCTATTACATATCTACTACATTTACCTGCCTACTACTATAACATCAATGTTACATATCTTCCTCATCCCTGTCACTGCGCCTCTTGTGTATCTCTGTTACATATCTTCTACATCTTTATTATATATCTAATAGAGCTGTGTTACATACCTACAACTTTAACACCAATGTTACATATCTATGTCATTCCTGTCACTGTATCTCTACTGTATTACTGTTACATATCCACTACATCTCTATTACATGTCTACTACAGCTATGTTACTTGCCTACAACTATAACACCAATGTTACATATCTATGTCATCCCTGTCACTGTATCTCTACTGTATTTCTGTTACATATCCACTACATCTCTATTACATATCTACTACAGCTGTGTTACATACCTACTACTAGCACATCGGTTGTATATCTACCTCACCCCGGTTACATTGCCACTGTATCTATGTTACATATGTACTTAATTTCTGCTACTTTTCTGTTATCAGTACTTCATCTATAATCCATCACGGTTTCATTTTCGCTAAATCTTCACTACATCTCTCTGAGGTATATACTTCATCTGTACTATATATGTAGGTGTTATATATCAACTTAATCTATACTGCATCTCTATTATATCTCCACTCTATTCATTCCTGTTTTAGCTCTCCCAAACTATATTCACAGTTTTAATGCATCCCTATGGTCACAGCATTTGCACTAAAAAAGAGTGTGAGAGGAGAGAGGGAGAAAGACAGAAGAGGGAGAGTTGTGGAGGGGAAAGAAGGGAGTTAGCAGTAAGTGTGAAGAAAGAAGCTCTCCCTCTCTCTTTCTCTCACTCTCTCTCTCACTCTCTCCCCCTCTCTCTGTTTCACTCTGAAGTCCACGTCAGCCTTCATAAAATATTAATGTTGGTTGTGCTCAGTGCCATAATTGCCATCTCAGCCCCTGAATAATTTATAGGGCTGCACTGTTCACTTCGCCTCATTTACTGATAGCTTGGGCAACGCCGTACAAGTAGATGGCAAACGCAGTAATGGCACTGTTTTGCATTAAGTAAGAGAATATTACCCAAGAAGCCAGTCTCTCATTCTGTCCCTGTTTCCCTATCGCTCTCTCTTTCACCCTCTTCCTCCCTCACTTTCTCTCTCTCTCCTTTTCCTCATTAAAATATGCTAATTAACGAGTGGGTGATAGGCCTTTCTCTAGTCCCAGGAAAAAAACAAAGTCGCAGTGGCGGTGATGAAATGAGGCGGTACCGGATGGTTGTGTTTGGAGAGATGAACGTGTGTAAACAGGCGAGCTCTTTTGATCTGTAAACACGAGCTTCGCTGTAGTACACACACACCACGTTAACTCGGGACAATGAGCTCTCTTTAGTAGCATCATTAGCTATCAGACATGATGTGACAGACTGGGGTGTGATGGCATTTCTGTTACCTTTGTGTTGTTGCCATTGGCCAAATACGGCCTGACGGCTTAATTATGAAAAACTCAATGCGCAAATTCTTTTTTTTTTTTTACTCTTTGTGTGTGTGTGTGTGTGTGTGTGTGTGTGGCAAGCACTATATGTGTGAATTCTATGTCTGTTATTACTTGTTAATGAAGCCAGCAAGTAACCAGCTATGACATCCTGACTGAGAGGTCAAAGGTCAATCTGTCTGAGGACTAAATTAGCCTATGGATCTCTGGATCACCACCTCCCTTCTCCCCTCTGGCTGGACTGATGATTATCCTTCCAGTTGGGCCATGGGCTGGTTATACTGTAGTGTCCATTAAAGTCACATGAGGACTGGCTGCAATTTAAAGTCAGAGTTTGTATCAGGAAGTGTAGTTAATGGAAAAAAATTAACAAATTTGCTCTCTATTTGTTAGCCGAAAGTGCCTAAGTACCTGCATGTGTTAGCTGACGTTTGCATGCATCGTTGGCTTTAATTTCACATCAGTACTGACCAGCTTCTTAAGTTCCACATGGGGCCATTCTTTCAATACAGAGACCAAAGGTGATAAAAGACAAAAATGTAACAGATTTCTCCATTCCCTCTCCCTCTCTCTCTCTCTTCTTCTCTCTCACTCTCTCTCTATCCCTTTCTGTCTATCTTTATGGAAGATTTTTGTGTGAGGTAGTCAATGCAGGGCAGATGAATTGTAAATGTTAGTTTTTACACGACAGGGCCAGAAGCTGAGAAATGCTATTGTCAGTGAACATGGTTTGATGAAATGGACAATAAGGAGAACAATAGATTCAACTGCTTTACTTTTACATTTTCTCGTTATCTCTCCCTATGACTCTCTCTTTCTCTTCCACTCTGCCTGTTCCTCTTTCACAATCTCTCTGGGGTCATAGTTCAGGGGAGATCTCGTTGCAGTCTGAATATTATCGAATCAATGCTTTCCTGAAGCCGCCCTGTAAGCCAGTGCTATGTTACACTGAGCCTCGCAAATGGAGGGTCGAGCCCCCAGTTATGATTCCACAAAGTTGAGACAACCGGAGGCTCAGATACGGTTAAAAAGTGCCACCCTGACCCTTTCCTTTTCTTCACCCAGCGGCCGTAATTATTGCCTTCTTTAATTGGAGGACCCTTAACTGAGCATGACAGCCCTAACCAATCAAATCTGTAAGCATACGGTGTCGTCTGTGTACAGGGCAGTGTGAAACAGGCGTGGTGTGCTTTAATGTAGATCATACCCGTGAGAGCACGTCCTCTCTCTGTGCTCCATACACCAGAGAGCTCTTCACCGGGGTAATGGAGCTTGTAAGGCCACCACGGTTCAAGCCCGAGAGGAAACTGAAGCCGTCACAGAGTCCGTGTCGACGGCTCTCTCCGCTCGTCGCAATGTTCCTGTGCTTTTATACGACTGTTTCTCGGCCAGTGTCAGAGCATGCTCACGCCTGTATGTTAATGTGTGTGCAAGGGCATGAATCTGTGTTCCTTTGAATGTGTGTCCTTGTTTCGTGTGTGTGTGTGTGTGTGTGTGTGTGTGTGTACTTTTGTGTGTTAGTTTTTGTAAGCGCATCAGCATGTGTAGTCATGTATTAAAGTGTATGAATGCTAGTAAATATATATATATAGCACAAAGACAGCATATCAAATATTGAAACTGAGAAATTCTATTGTTTTTTGAAAATATCTGCTCATTTAGAATTGTATGCCAGTAACGTATTTCAGAAAAGTTGGGACAGGGGCGTGTCTATGACTATGTTGCATCATTTCTTCTTTTACAGTTTTTCACAGTTGCTAAAACTCAAAAGCCAACTCTCTAAACCAAATGACCGGTTCCCTAAACACATTTAATAAAACAAGTGCCAATTTGCCAAAACTATAAACACATTTCACATGTTAATACAAAATTCACAAAACTCAACCCCCCTTTCCTCATAACTCTAAACACATTTTGTCTTGCTAAAACACATGTTGCAAAAAACTTCTGCCCAAATTCTCAATCACTAAACACATTTTGAGCATTGAAGCTCATGTGATGCAAAATGCTAGCCACAGTCAGCAAAACCTGAACACAATGAACACACCTGGTGTCATTGATTAAACACAACGACTCAAAATTGAAGACACTTGATGCAAATGATGTGACCAAACATATAGGCTAGTTCAGAATGCATCGTTTGCTGCAGGTTCCAAACAGCAACAACGGACGGAGGCAGAGGAAGAGGAGTTTGTGTCAGAGGAGGGAGAGGAGGGGGGCAAGGAGGGAGAGGAGCAGGCCAAGGAGGGAGAGGAGGGGGGCAAGGAGGGAGAGGAGGGGGGCGAGGAGGGAGAGGAGCAGGCCAAGGAGGGAGAGGAGGGGGGCAAGGAGGGAGAGGAGCAGGCCAAGGAGGGAGAGGAGGGGGGCAAGGAGGGAGAGGAGCAGGCCAAGGAGGGAGAGGAGGGGGGCAAGGAGGGAGAGCAAGATGACCACGCTTCGTCATTACAGATGAAATGAGAGCTACAGTCATCGACCATGTCACTGTCCACAGCATGTCAATGACTGAAGCAGGACAGAGTCCATCCAAGCCTTAGCAGGTTCTCAGTGGCCTCTATTATCCGGGTATTCAGAGAACACAACAGGTGCAGTATGTAGTTGTTTTTTGGCCACAGTATAGTGGAGTACAATGGTTTCATCACAGTATCCTTGCTGTAAAAAGATTGCGGAACTTGTCCATTGATGTTTCTGTTGAATGCACGTCTTTCTTTTTTTTACAGAGTCCAAGTACAATTTAGTAACTGTATTTTCTTCATTTTCTTAATTTACATGTTATTTCTCTGAAACACACAAATCTATGAATGCCCAATACTCTACAGCAATATATTTTGAGAACAGATAAGAAGGTTTCTAAAAATGTGTCTTGGCAGTTGTGAAAAACTGTAAAAAGATCATTCTCACACCCTGAACATTGTGTTTTCAGTTTTTTTGTTGTAGTATGTAATGATGCTTTGTAGTGTTTACATTTATGCAGGCTTTGAGAGTGATTGCTGTCAAAGTTTGGTTTTGAGCATATGAGCAACTGTTTTGGTGTGAAAGTTTGGTTGTGAAAAGAGGATGTGTGGTTTTGTGTATGTAGCTTGAGAAAAGTGTTTTGTGTTTAGAGTTTTGGGAAAACGGAGCAATGTTTTGTGGAATGTGTTTTAGCTATAGTGAAAAACTGTAACAACACGCTGTAGCATTTAGGAACTGAGGAGGCCAACAACTGTAGTTTTAAAAGCAAAATTTTTTACCATTCTGGCTTGATAGTGGATATCTGCTGCTCAACAATTCGCGGCCACTATTGTCATATTTTTGTTTCATAAAGCGCTGAATGTTTTCTGTGTGTGAGAGGACTGGACTGTGAGCAGGCCAGTTTAATGCCGGACTCTTTAACTGCAGAGCCATGTTGGTACAATACTTGCAGAATGTGGTTTGGCATCGTCTAACTGAAAAAAAGCAAGGCCTTCCCTGAAAAAGACATTCTCTGGATAACAATATATGTTACTCTAAAACCCCTATATATCGTTCAGCATTAATTATGTCTTCACAGATGTGCTAGTTGCCCATGCCATGAGCACTGATGCACCCCCATCATGCTGGCTTTTGTACTGGACGCTGATAACAAGCTGAATGGTCCCTCTCCTCTTTTCCCACAGCATCCACGATTTTTGAACAGTATTTTTCAATATGATTGATCGGACCACAGGGCAGTTTTCCACTTTGCCTCCATCTTAAATGAGCTAGGTCCCAGCAAAGGTGACAGCATTTACAGATCGTGTTTATATATAGTTTTACCTTTACATGGCAGAGTTTTAACTTGCATTTGTAGATGCAGGGGTGAACTGTATTTACTGACTGTGGTTCTCAGAAGTGTTCCTGAGCCCATGCAGTGACATCCACTACAGAATCCTGTCTGTTTTTAATGCAGTCCTGCCTGAGGGCCTGAAAATCATGCCCATTCAATATTGGTTTTCGGCCTTGTCCTTTCTTCACTGAGATTTCTCTGGATTCTCTGAATCTTTTAATGATACTTGCATACAAATTCTTTGCAGTTTTATATTGAGAAATGTTATTCTTCAATTGTTGAACTATTTGCCCATGCAGTCTTTCACAGAGTTTTGACGCCCTCACCATCTTTATTTATGAAAGACTCAGCCTCTCTGGGATGCTCTTTTTGTACCCAATCACGTCACTGATCTGTTGCCAAATAACATAATTAGGTGTGAGCAGTTCCGCCAGGTGTGTTTTTGTAGCATCATGCAACTTTTCTAGTCTTATGTGGCCCCAGTCCAAACTTTTTTGAAACATGTTGCCAACATCAGATTTAAAATGAAGGTGTATTTCCCAAAAGCCAGTAAAATTTCTCGGTTTCAACATTTAATATGTTGTCTTTGTACTAATTTCGGTGAAATGTAGAGTTAAAATAATGGGCAAATCATCGCTTTCTGTGATGATTTACATTTTACGTAGCGTTCCGACTTTTCAGGAAACGGGATTATAAATGTTTGTGTGTGCACGTGTATTTATGTGTATGTGTGTGTGTG
This sequence comes from Gymnothorax javanicus, assembly GCA_029692085.1. NCBI lineage: Eukaryota > Metazoa > Chordata > Actinopteri > Anguilliformes > Muraenidae > Gymnothorax > Gymnothorax javanicus. The sequence continues at coordinate 78,151,859 of CM056199.1, forward strand.
CCCATTTGTCTGTGCACATAATCATGAGTCTGTAAGCACACAAGAATATGTGTGTATGAATGTGCATGCACGTGTGTGTGCATCAGTGCAAGTGTGTGTTCTTGTGTATATGTGTGGTGTATATGTGTGTGCGCATCTGCTTGTGCATGCAGTATGTGTGAATGCACACCCCCTTACGTGGATATATACACGTATATGAGTATATGCATGCGTCCATTCATGCGCATTTATGCATATGTATGTGCGTGCATTCGTGTATAGTGCATGTGTGCGTGCGTCCAAGCATGCGTGTGCGTGATCACATTAAATCCCGGGCCCCGCGGCAGTGAAAGCTCTCTGGATGCAGCAGTTTGCTCAGAGGGTTTAGCGTGTCAGGAATCTAGTTCTGAGGTGTCACCACCAAGCTTAAGCCTGGTGTTAGGAACAATTCCTCTCCCCGTCTCTGTCGCTGACACTTACGGACAGCTGGGGAGAAGGGAGAGAGCGAGGGAGTGAGAGAGAGAGGGGGATAGAGCGAGAGAGCTGAAGAATGGTGTCAGACAGCAGGAAAGCTGGATGGAGATTAACCCTATTAGAGCGACAACGCAGCCAAATCCCGGACCGCGAGCGCGAGCGGGGTTAGCCCTTGAGTAATGACACTGGCCAATTTTCGAGACACGCGCGTCCATCTTGTCTCTGTGACGGGAGAGTGACAAAGAGCCTGTCTGCTTAATTAACTTTACACTCTTTTCCCTCTTGCATGGAAAAAGAAGTAAGAAAAAGTGTCTAAAAAGGTACTTCACATGTCATTGGAGTGGCGCATAAGATTGTCACCCTTGTCAGGGGTATAATAAACTTGTGTTTACCTTTTTTTGGTCATGAAAGGCACTGAATAGATACCCTAAGATCATCATTATACCTTTCAGAGAGCATATTAATAGTATGTTCAGCACAGAACAATGAACCTTGTCTGTATTTTTTATTTTTTATTTTGGAGAGTCAAACACCTTGTTTAAAACTGGAGAACAAAACTCTAATTGGCAGCCGAAAGCCATTTCTAAGGCTGCATGCCTGGTTTACAGGCCTGTTCTCCTTCTCGTACCCTGTAGCGGTGTCTTTCTGGCTGTTCCCTTTAGTTTCATGTGGTTCTTCTACTCAGCGCTGCCTGCTGATGTGCTACGCTAATGAGTAAAATGTGTTTGAATGGAACAGATTACTGAGGAAGGACTTCTACTCTCTGACACTGGTCATTTTACACTTTCGTCCATGGGAACATGAGGGCAGTTAGCATTAGCATTAGCTTTAGCAGAAGGGGAGCTGGTCATAGAAGGCGCCACCCCTTGCTGAATTTCGCCCTGGTTCTGTTGTTTCGAGACTGTAGGCGGCCACCGATCCCTGCAGGTAACTTAGTCGAGCCTGATGTCTGCACATTTTTACACAAGGAAGAAAAAAAATGAAGAGGGAGATTGGGGGTGGGGGGTGGGGGAGGAATAGCAGCTGTCGTGGAAGTCGGGATAACAGATGGCGCGAGACATTTCAGTCAGATTACACCATCTTTAGTCTGGTAACACTATCCTTCTTTCGCACAGACGCTAAGATAAACTTGGCAGTCTGGCACACATCAAAAGCAAGCCTTGCGACTTTGTTACTTCAATGCCTTTCGAGTCGACTGTTGAACGAAACAGTTGTAATTTTCATAAGAAAATAGAGATTTTAGACGTCAGGTTGACGTGACTTGATTTTTGGTCGAAGTGATGGCAAACTTTCAACAAGTTGAAGTTACTGAGATCACAACCATTTTTTTTTTTTTTACTTTGTGGCGTGTAGAGGGTTGGAGCTTAGTAAGGGCTCAAGACATACACTGTTGAAAAAGTTTGGCCAAATTGTCTGTGATGTCCCCCACTGACTTAACTTGGGCATTTTTAGGTTGCTGACTGTAGGCCAGTAACCTATTGTCGCCACTTTGCGTCCTGCGGCGTCGTCGGTTTCGGCGTCGGCGTCGTCCGTTTAAAGCCGTATCTCAAAAACGGTCTGATGAGTTTTTTTTTAATTTGGGGATGTGATCAAATCGGTCAACAAGTTAATGCCCAAGCAAAAATCATTCGTTTAGACTTGGCGGCCATTTTTATGTCGAAAATGGCCATTTTTGCCACTGAGGTGCAATTTTCTCAAAAACTGTCAGATGAAATTTTTTTTAATCGCAGCAATGGAATCAGTATCATGACCTGCTTCAATGGTGTAAACGGCGTTTTGATTGAATCGCTCCTTCATAGCGCCACCTAGGTTTGATTGAATTCATCATTTTTCGGGTGTTTTCTATAACTCTCTTAATATAGCATTTAGAGCTTAGGTTTATGATGCACCTGGAATCAGATATCATCATTTTGACCTTGGGCCTCAAGGTCAAGGTTTTGTGCTATAACTCTCTTAATATAGCATTTAGAGGTTAGGTATGTATGAGGCACCTATTCGGAATCAGGTATGCCGAACATTGTGAGTCAGTCACATTTGACCTTAGGCCTCCAGGTCAAGGTCAAATGGCAAAAATGTGCTATAACTCTCTTAATATAGCATTTAGAGCTTAGGTATGTATGGGGTACCTATAGGGAATCAGATATGCCGAACATTGTGAGTCAGTCACATTTGACCTTGGGCCTCAAGGTCAAATGGCAAAAATGTGCTATAACTCTCTGAATACAGCATTTAGAGCTTAGGTATGTATGAGGCACCTATAGGGAATCAGGTATGCCAAACATTGTGAGTCAGTCACATTTGACCTTAGGCCTCCAGGTCAAGGTCAAATGGAAAAAATGTGCTTTAACTCTCTTAATATAGCATTTAGAGCTTAGGTATGTATGAGGCACCTATTGGGAATCAGGTATGCCGAACATTGTGAGTCAGTCACATTTGACCTTGGGCCTCAAGGTCAAGGCCAAATGGTAAAAATGTGCTATAACTCTCTTAATATAGCATTTAGAGCTCAGGTATGTATGAGGCACCTATAGGGAATCAGGTATGCCAAACATTGTGAGTCAGTCACATTTGACCTTGGGCCTCAAGGTCAAGGCCAAATGGTAAAAATGTGCTAAAACTTGCTTAACATGACATTTAGAGCTTAGATATGTATGAGGCACCTAAAGGGAATCATGTATGCCAAACATTCTCGGTTGTTCGAATTTCACCTTGAGCCTCAAGGTGAAGGTCAAATGGCAAAAATGTGTTATAACAGCTTAATGTGGCATTTAGAGCTTAGGTATGTGTGAGGCACCTATAGGGAATCATGTAAGCCAGACATTCTCGGCAAGTTGAATATGACATTGGGCGTCAAGATCAAATGGCAAAAATTGCTATAACTTGCTGAATATGGTAATTAGAGCTCAGGTATGTTTGGGGCATCTATTGGAAACCATGTATGCTGAACACTCTTAGGCAGTCAGTCAAAACGGCCTAAAAGTCCTTTAATATTGGCTTTAGATTTTCGGTATGTATTGGATACTAATGACAAATCATGTATGCTGATCAAACACACCATATTGGATTTGACTTTGGTCTTCAAGGTCAAGGTCATGTGACAAAATCAATCTATTTACTTCCTTGTTTAATGATGTCTTTGAAAATTAGTATGTATTAGGTACTAACCTATATAAAATCAAAATTTTTAGTATTGTAACCGCATGGTCGACCTTTTTTTTCGATCAATTGCGGCAATAAAAACTGGCCAAAACCCATTTTTGGATGTTTGTTCCTATTAGCATCATGGAATAGAAAGAATAATACTAATTAGACCCACTCGGTGACAGTGTTGTGTAAAAAAAATCATTGTCTGAAAGCAGAGCAAGAACCAGAAGTGAATTGAGAAGATGGCGCACTTCACAAATTGACAGCAGACGACAGTGAAAGTTCAGGTTAGAAAAAAATCTAATCGGATTTCATGATGTAGACTTCTTAAAGATTATATTTTTGCTGAATAGCAGAAATGTTGCTGTCTGTCACTCATGAAAAAGTGTGACTGCTCAGTTGAGTTGCCCGATAATGGTAACTAAAACCCTTTCTCATTGAGCTGCGTTGGCCCGCGGAATTGTGCGGATGAAACAGTTCTCTTCTTTCGCAGAAAAGAATTGATTTGAAGAACCGTGAATTGATTCGCAGCGTTATGGGACCATTAGCCATCACCGCCGAAATTCGCCAAAAAATTAAACAGGTTTAGGTTTAATTTTTTCGCGGATGTCCGAGCTGGAGCTTTTTAACGGCAATATTGTGTAGACAACGTGCTGCTTTCGCAAGAATTCGTGTTGGCCTGCTGTTGAATCCGTGGACTGATGCTAGTTACTTTTCTCCTGTTGGAGCTGTAACTGCCGGCAACCTTCAGGGCCCTTGGCACTCTAGTTAAAAGCATTATGGTGCTATGGAAGTGCAGTGTTCACGCACTGCAAGGTTATACAATGTGGAACTGCATTCTGCGCAGTTGCTTTCGTCATGTTCGAATTGTCCTCTAAGCATGTAAAGCATGCACAATCTAGCAAGAAGTGATCTGTTCCTGATTCGTCTACAAAATATGTCTCTGTGGTCCAAGATAGACAATTAAACAGGGAGTCAGTGGACAGAAACACACCTATACGCAAATTTTCTCTCGGAAATAAAGTATCTTGACCTTATTGCTACTATTGACTTATATTTGAAAATGTGGCTGACATACTTTTTCTGAAACCAGTCACAGTGGCACTCCTGAACAACTTCTTGCAACGAGATCGAGGTCTGAGAAATAGTATTATTCTCGACTTGGAGGGAGACATGGAGGGAGACAGTGTGGCAGGGTGTTGGACAAGCGAGTTGGTAGTCACTGGGTACAGTAGGACTGGTAAGGCGGGGTGAGGTGGTGTTGGTGGGGATGTCTCTATTGAGAGGTAATTAAAAGAGGCCGGGTGACTATGTATTAGCAATTTAACACAAGTAAATGAAGAAGAAGCAGGGGGAAAAAAGTTGTGTTAATTAAGTGCTTCCATACCAGTGCTATTGTGACGGTGCTAACCGGGCCTGTCATGCTGAGCGGCCGCCCCTGTGACCTCACCGCTGCGCACCGTAATTGCCGTGAAGACAGACAGCGGGGGCCGTGATTGGGCAGGGTGGGGTGGTTTGGGGGGGTGTAGTGGGCAGTGCGCGGCAGCGCTAAAGCAGCAGATGAAAGGATGAAAGGAGGAGGGAGAGAGAGAGGGAGAGAGAGAGCTTTGGGCCAATTAAGACTGTGGAAATAAGAAGAGCTAAACAGGAGGGAAACTCAGGGATCCCACTGTGCCATTTAGCCCCCATAAAAGACACTTGGAAGACCACTGATCTAGAATCAGTTTTGCCTGTTCTAGCTCATAATGGATGTGTTAGAAGCAGGCACGTGAAACTGGTTTGAGATCAGTGGCTCTGCTTTTGAGGGGCCTTATGTATGTTTGTATATATGTATGTACAGTGGTGTGCAGTGATGATGATACACTTAACAAAATGAAGATAAATCAGAAACCAGGTACTATTCAAGTATTTATTTATTGTAATATTGGATCATATCGATGAAAATAAGTAAACTAATAACAATATATATAATTGCTGGCACCTCTGACCGGCAATGCAAAAACAATATTTTAAGAAATTCAAAAAAATATATTTATGGAGAAACTGTAAATAATAACATGTGAGAAATACTGTACGATATTAATATTCCAATGGAACCAACCAAAATCATTTACTGATTTAATTAAAAATCAATTTCCTCCAAATCAAGGTTTCACAATTAATGGCACCTTTAAAGATTATAGTAAACAACATCTACTAAAATTAAAGCAGCTATCAAATTCCACTTATTTAAGTTTTATCTAAATGTTAAAGAACCAAATTGTGGGGCGCCCCGGTGGCTCATTGGTCTAAGTGCGCGCACCATAAAGGCTATGTCCTTCCCGCGGCGACCCGGGTTCGATTCCAGCACGGGTCATTTGCAGCATGTCTTCCCCCATTTTTCTCCCTAACCCTCATGTCACTCTCCACTGTATATATCTATCAAATAAAGGCAAAAATCCCCCCAAAAAAAAAGAATTAAATTGAGCCATTACAGATCCTTTCTGTTTTGCTAGGGTATTGAAATGAGGTAAAACAGATTCAGTACCCCTCAAGTCGCGTCAACACCATGAATAAAAAAAAATAACCGTCAGTTGAAAAGAGGAAGATGGTCATAGACGTTCATAATTCTAGTTATGGCTACAAGAAAATTCACAAATGATTAAATATGACACTGAGCACTGTCAGGGCAATTATTAAAAAATTCCAAAGATATGGAACTGTTGAAAACCGCTGAGCAGGATGGTGAGAGAAGCAACGAAATCCCCAAGAATCACTGTGAAGGACTTGCATGCCTTGTTGGCATATCGGGGACACCAGGACACCAGGTTTCAAAAAAGCACCATCAGGCGCCACCTCCACAACCACATGCTCTTTGGAAGGGTTGCCAGAGGAAAGCCTTTTTTTGATTAGAAGACACAGAAGCAAGCGCTTGGAGTTCTCCAAGTGTCTTTTAAATTATGACTGGAACAAGGTGCTTTGGTCAGATTAGACCAAAGTTGCACGTTTCAGTCAGATACAGCATCGGCATGTTTGACATCGAAACAATGATACATACAGGGAGAAGCACCTCATACCGATGGTGAAATATGATGGTGGGTCAGTCAATTTTTGTGGCTGTTTTAATTCAAGAGGTCCAGGGCCACTGGTTAAGATTAATGGCAAAATGAATTCCACCAAGTATCGGGATATTTTGGCTGAAAATCTGGTTGCCTCCACCAGAAGGCTGGGACTTGGCTGTAGTTGGACTTTCCAACAAGACAATGACCCAAAGCATACCTCAAGATCCACACAGAAATAGTTTTGTGACAACAAAATCAACGTTCTGTAATGGCCATCTCAGTCGCCAGACCTCAATCCAACTGAAAACCTGTGGGCTCAATTGAAGAGGGCAGTTGATAAATGCAAACCCAAGAATGTGAAGGATCTTGAAAAGATCTGCTCAGAGGAATGGTCCAAAATCCCCGCAAATGTGCATGTTAACCTTGTCAAAAATTACAGGAAAAGGACCCCATGCTGTTATGCTTGCCAGAGGTGGTTGCACTAACTACTAAATGAAGGGTGTCAATTATTACGAAACCTTGATTTTGTTGAAATTTATTCTGTGTTAAATTATTGTTATGATTTTGGTTGTTGCCATTGAAACATTAATAAAGTAAAGTATTTCACACATGTTGGCACTATATTCCATTTCTCTATAGTTATGTTGTTTTATATTTTTTTTATTTTTTTTGTATTGTTTGTGCATTGCCAGTTAGGGGAGCCAGTAATTTCTGAGTCCACTGTATATATGTACAGTCCCCAGCATGACTGTGCCATCTCAGCGTGGTCTCAGTATGCCTTCAGGACTCATCTGGCTGTAGTAATGATGTGTTTGGAGGAGAGGGAGTGGCTTTGGGTTGTGGTGGGAGGGATGGGTCCATGTGATCGCCTTGATTAGCCGGTGATGTCTCTCTCAGTCTCAGTGCAGACGTGTGAGGATGTGCTTCTGCTGGTTTGTTTTTGCAGATGATTATTCGCTGGTCCACTGGCATCTGCTGCCATTACCACGTTACAGAACACGATCTCTAGGCTCATGTCTCAAGAAGGCCAAAATGATTCCGTTAGACTGCTCATGTTTCTCTGTGTGTGTGTCTGTGTGTGTTTGTGGGAGAGAGGTAGATAAGGACAGAGAATGAGTTGTATGTGTGTGTGTGTGTGTGTGTGTGTGTGTGAATGGCCCCTAGTGACTCTGTCAGTGAGAGACATTTCCTCATAAGGATGTGTGTCAGTGTGCTGTCAGTTTCATCACTGTCCCCCAGCAGCTGGTCCTGCTCTGTATTTCAACAGTGGAGTGTGTGTGTGTATGTGTGTGCCAGAGAGAGAGACAGACAGAGAGAGAGAGAGAGAGAGAGAGAGAGAGAGAGAGAGAGGGCGCTTATCTGTGTGTAGAGGATGATTTTGCATAATTCTAATGATATGTGACCATATCAAAACTGTCCCTTCTGTCTGTCTCTTGTAGATTCTTTCTGAAATTCTTCCTGAAATGCAACCAGAACTGCCTGAAGAATGCTGGGAATCCAAGAGATATGCGCCGATTTCAGGTACACACACAGACATACACACGCGTGCACACGCACACACACAAACACACACACTCAAAACATGCACATACACACACAATCAAACATATGCACACTCGCACTCCTACACATACTCACACCACAGTCAGACGCACACAAAGTTTCTGCCAACTACCCAAAAGACAACATTTCTGGGAGACTATGACCCCTGTATTCAAGCGAATGTTGTCAGCTCTCTCTCCTTCCTCTCTCCTGTTTTCCTCCCTCTCTCCCCAATAAACACACGCACACGCTGCCGCTGTGACGGGCGCTGTACCCTGGCCGTGTGTGTGACAGCTGCAGCAGTGACGGTGTGTGTTAATGTATGCTGCTGAGCGTGTGTGCGTGTCACCGCTCCTGTTTGCCTGTCAGTGGGACAGTGAGAATGACCTGACAGGGTGGAAGGACACACACGGCAGTGTGATTACACAGCTGCGTCAATTACACCCTCACCTCTACCACCATGGACTGACACACACACTCATACACACACACACACGCACACACATACGCCTGCGGAGCGAAGAGCCTGCTGTTCGTTGTGAATCTCCCAGAGTGTGCCTCTGCCAAAGAGTTCCTTGTAGAGGTGTCTAATTAAGGGTTGGTTGCTTCGGAGAGAAAACGAGACCCAAAGCTTTTAGCCAGGTCTAGCCATTACCATCTGTAGCTGTCTCTCTCTCTCACACACATACACACACACACACACACACACACGCATACACACTCACACACACACATGCACACTTACTAAAATATAAGCACAATCACTTGTCATACAGGCACGCGTGTGCGCATGTACACAAGCGCAAACACTTATACACACTCTCATGCACGCAAAGACACACAAACACAGGCACGCACACATATCACATGAAATAAATCCTTACTTTATTATTTCTCAAGCTTAAGCACACAGAGACATTGATTCATTGACAGGCACACTGTATATAGGTTTGCGCTTTAACATTTACACACAGTGTGTTGTCTGCTGTCCCATGTGAGCCCATGTTCTCTCCTTCACTCCTGCAGTGTCTTTGTTTTTAAACCCATGTATATGATCGCAGACCATAGGGTGATTGATCTATACTGCCTGGCAAAAGAAAAGTAACCACTTAGATTTAACTAAGCAAATAGGTAAGAGTCTTATGTTGAATGATTACTGAAGTGATTCATGTGTTACAGCTGGCAACGAGTTATTTAAACCTTAACTGATGCCATGAGTAGCTTCTCATTCCTAAAACCTACATGTCGGAAGACATCATGTGGTCATGGAGAAGATGTTGCTCTGTTCTAGAAGGGTCTAATTACTGGCCAGCATCAAGCAAAAAACACCTGAGGATGTTGCTGAAACTACTGAAATTGAACTGTCCGATGCATTATCAAAACCTCGAAGGATGGTGGTGACCCATCATCTTCAAGGAAGAAATGTTGTAAGAAAAAAATCTTGAATGATCATGATCGGAGACCACATAACCGTTTGGTGAAATAATATTGGACTCTGAAGCAATGGGAAAAAAATTACGTCATCTGATGAGTCCAGATTTACCCTGTTCCAGAATGATAAGCGCATCAGAGTCAGAAGAGAGATGGATGAAGTGACGCATCCATCATGCCTAGTGCCAACTATACAAGCCTGAGGGGACAGTGTTATGATCGAGGGTTGTTTCAGTCGGTCAGGTCTTGGTTCAGCAATGATATGTACCCAAACAATGAGGTCAGCTGACTGCCTGAATATACTGAGCGCCCAGAGTCCTCCGTCAATGGACTTTTGAATGCCTGATTAGCTTGGGCATATTCCAAGATGACAATGCCAGAATTGAGAGAGGTTCAGGAAACATGAGACATCATTTTCACTTGTGGATTGGTCACCACAGAGTCTAGACCTTAATCCCATTGAGAATCTTTGGGATGTGCTGGAGAATACCTTATGCAATTCAATTCTCCCATCATCAATACAAGATCTTGGAAAAAAAAATTAATGCAACTCTGGTAAGAAATAAATGTTGTGGCATTGCATAAGCCTATCAAAATGATGCAATGCCAAATGGATGCTAAAACTTAAGAGGGTCCAATGAAATATTGGGGAGGTTGACTTTTTTTTTTTTTTTTTTTTGGCCAGGCAGTGTATTTTTAAGCTGAACATCCACATTCTGATTAGAGTCGTGTTTGAAAGCTATTGAGCTCCATTAAACTGGCTGATACATCTGAAAAAAAAAAAAAAAAAACAGTCCAAGGACTCTTCAAAGTGTAAGTTTTAATGGGAGGAATGACTATATGCAAAGCTCCTGGCATTTGTTAAACATGCTGGGTCTCACCCTCACAATTGATCCTCCTTGACTTTTAATTCTCAAGCAAGAGCACTTAACAGCAGCAATTTGATTGAGTTTGATAGTGTTTAATTAATAGTTTTAATAGGAGCTCTGGTGGATATATCTGGAGTGACAGAGGCCAGAATGCACTTATCCAGTCCTGTAGCCTTCTGTGTGCGTGTGTGTGTGTGTGTGTGTGTGTGCGTGCGTGTGTGTGTGTGTGTGTGTGTGTTTATATGTGCATGAGAGAGAGAGAGAGAGAGAGAGAGAGAGAGAGAGTGTATGAGTGTGTGTGTGTGTGTGTGTGTGTGTGTGTGGTCTATGTGCCTCTGTGTGTATTCATATCTGTAAATGTGTGTGTTTGTTTGTATATGTATCTGTTTGTGTGTGCATACATAAATGTGTGTGTGTGTGTGTGTGTGTGTGTGTGTGTGTGTGTGTGTGTGTGTGTGTTTGACTGAGCAGTGAGTCCCCTCAGTCACTCTGTACAGAGTGATGTGAATAGTGTCAAGAAGGAGATCGCACAAAACACTTGGGTCATCTCAACAACCATTACCACTGAGCTGCCTTTAGAGAGAGAGAAAGGGAGGGAGAGAGAACGAGTGACAGAGTGAGAGAATAACTCTATTTCTCTCAGGGAGACTTGAGATGGTGTTTGTCGAGTCACGTCAAGCAGAGCCTCTCTGGAGGGAAGAACTCGGACGCCTCCGGAAGCTTTAAAGCGATTTAAATAAGAGCCCCTCTCTCCCATTGCCATGGGGATTTAGCCTGGTCGCACTCTTAGGGATCCGCTGGGGAGCAGGAGTAAATCTATTAGCTCTGTGCTCATTGTCTCTAGCTTTTTCCAATGCAGCCATCTTGAATTAAATTACTCTGCATGTCAATCTATCGGGAAACAGTCAAGCTGACTGAGCAGGTGGTATGTGTGTGTGTGTGTGTGTGTGTGTGTGTGTGTGAGAGGGCTGAGGTCTGATAGTTACATACGGATGACAAAGAGACCCTTCGGCCCTGTTGTCTAGGGCATTAGACCTGACTTAAAACAGCGATGTGAGGACTTCTTCATTATGGGGACTTTAAAACAGGAGTGAGCACATATGGATACACACTTACTGTATAAGGCAAAAGAAAGTTTGGACACACTTTGCTCATGTCACAGCACTCTGTTTTTAGAAAAATTTAAATGGCTTAACTACTCTATAGATTCTCAAACAGAATGTGGCAATAGGTAAACAGTCCAAAGTTAAAAGAGAATAATTTACCTGCTTGACTTGTGTCCAAAATTTTGGAATTGTCAAAGAAGCTATAATTTGTAAAGTAAACAGACAAACAAGCTCCTTCCATTTTCCAACAGTTGAATTTAAGTCAAGCTGCTTTGGAACTTAGTGGGCAAAAAGGTCAATGAGGAGTAAACTGCAAGTGCAGCACATCTTTTGGAACCTGGACGGTCGCTCAGCACCAAACTCATCATAGCCATTAGGGCTGCACAATTCTGGAAAAAAATGTGAATCATGATTTTTTTGTTTAGAATCGAGATCACGATTCTTCGGCACAATTTTTCCCCACAAACTGAAATGTTCATTGTAGTCATAAATTTAAAAAAAAAAAAAAAAAAAACAATTGGCCACTAAAGTGCAGTTTAAAAAAAAGGTTTTAAAAAAAGGTAAAAAGACAAAATAAGCAAAATAAGTGCACTTTAAGTGCTCTTTGACTCCACAAGGCCATGAAATAGGGATGCAACAATGTCAAACCGCAACCCAGGACATGATACTGCTCAATTATAATGTTGTATCAAACAGGCAGGCGCCGATGCAAGCCCATCTGAGGCACATTTGCACACAAACAAAAGCCTGCACGGAGAGAAAGCAGCACGCCGACTGCATTCCAGCATAAACCAAGATTAGTAGTTTTGGGGCAACCCTCAAAACCCAAACCAAACCCTGAACATGGCCCTATAATTTTGAATGTACTAATCTGTCATGCGAATAATTCGTTTCACGTTCGGTGGAAAAGCAGCTTAAAAATCAAGCAATTTATTTAGCCAACAAGCACAACCGGCATGTAGCCTATAATGATTAAAAAGCGATAATGAGAAGTAGATATACCAAACGAGGCTTCCGTGTAAGAGTGCCAATAACCAATAAAAATAAATACATTTTAACATGGCCCTGGTTTTCAAAAATATAACAATATAGGCCGACGCAATGTGGAAAACATTTTATTAAGCGTATCCACCGGGAGGTGTGATTTATTTCCGTATTCACGTCAAATGTAAGCCTAAAAAATAATCTGGCAAACGCACAAAGGTGAATCTGTACTGTTTACAGGTCATTTGAATCTCAAAATGCGACTGCCAAAAGAACAATATAGAAATAAATTGGACCGTCTTCCGATTCAAATTTGTAATTGTGCGAATCAAGTGCTTGATTGTCAATTGAACATGGGACCAAGGTGAAACTTTCCTGCACCCTGCACTATTACGTTTCTTCGTCTCTCCCTCGCTGCCTCTGAACCCACGCTGCTAGCCAACTCCGTTCGATTCAAAAGACCAGCACCAGTTACTGGTTTATCTCCTCTGGCTTCTACATGAACTCATGTGATGTAGAGCTGCTTTGCCATAGGATGAGCGCGAATGCAATGTCAGTGTTGCGTTTGGGGGCGGTCTCAAGCGCCCCCAAGAGACCGCTTACTACTCACTACTAAACAACCAGTTTGTTTGCTCTGCGGCTCGTGAAATAATGCTGGAAAATCGTTAACATTTACAAATTAGATCGCGCATAGGGGTGAATTGAGATCACGATCTTCTGGCAATTTATCGTGCAGGCCTAATAGCCATACACGATTGATTTAAGAATTGGGTCTTTTTTTGCAAAATAAAGCGTGCTTATGTCTTTACTTAACACAGATTGTAAGAAAAATTTGGATATGGCCAAACTTTTGATTGGAACTATACGCACATGCTCACACACACAGATTCAGATACGTACATGGTACATGCACGCATACACACAAACACAAACTGTACAGATACACAGACATGCACTTGTACACACACACGGACACACAGATTTACACATGCTAGCATACACAGCTACATGTGCAAACAATGACAGACCAACTTTGCAGAACAACAAACTACTCATCTGTTTCATAAGTTTTGATAAATTGGAAGTTTTATAGAGCAGTGTGATTACAGCAACCTCCAGTGTATTAATCTAAGGAAAGGTGGACACGCTGTTTATCTCGACCTCTCTCTGACCTCCCTCCCCCCCCCCCCCCCCACTGCTGCAGGTTGTGGTCTCCACCACGGTGAACGTGGACGGCCATGTACTCGCCGTGTCCGATAACATGTTTGTGCACAACAACTCCAAACACGGGCGGCGGGCCCGACGACTCGACCCGTCTGAGGGAACACCGTCTTATCTGGAGCACGGTGAGCAGGACCCCTTTTCTTACCATCTGTGCACCTGTCTGTGCGTCTTCCCATCTTTCCACTTGTGTGCATGTGTTCCTGTATGTTTCCCCATCCATCCAAATGTCTGTACATGTTTCTACCTGTCCGTTTGTTTGATTCGCCTTGCAGGAAAAACAAAGATGGAGAAAAATGTAAAGAAGCTGAAGAGATTAATTGAAAATGGTTCTCTTCCTTTGACAATCAAATCATGAGTCATTGAGCCTGGGCTGTAGGCCGGTTTTGTATTAGGTTTAGGGGTGATCTGGGGTTAAATGAAAAATGACCCCAGGAAACAACTCAGAATTAATCTAAAGAGGTAATAACCACCAAAAAAGATACAAGGTTGGCATTTTTTTCTGTTTATGCGGTTGCCATGGTAACCGAAAGCAAGCTCATTAAATATGCAGAAAACTTCTGGCACCAATTCCTCTTTAACTCTATGATAGAATTCAGTTTTTCTCTCATCATTTAAAAGCCATTGCTTATCCAAATGCAATGACATAGCCATTCTTTGCCCAATTTATCAGTTTTGTGATTTTGGGGCATTTTACTCAAATTTTGAAATTATTTTCCTCAGAATCTGATGAATACTCAAAATATTCAAGGTATGTAACAGATAGGCAAAATTTCCCTATGTCATTGCATTTCTAATGAAGTAAAGTACCTGCAGCCCAAATTTCATTGATTTTCAATGATAAATAAAAAAGTTATGGCTGCCACAAACATGAGAAACGTGGAAAAAAGTAATACCTCAGGAAATCAATGGAAAATGCATTAGACCGCATTGAAAAGTTGAGTTCAGTCTTAGTCTGTGGCTTACACCCAATTTTCAGACTGTATTATCTGATTATTCAAATGTTTTTCACTTTCCTGGAGTGAAAAGCATAAATTTCATCATCACAGTTGCTTTTAAATCATGATTTTATGGCAAAATTCAGTTTTTAATCCTTGTAGCAATTAGTGATTATTAAAGGTGGGTTATTATAGAATATTTTTATTCAAAAAATTTTTTGGAAAAATAATCAAATTTTGGCCGTTTAACCCCAGATCACCCCTTAAGGCATTAATTGAATAGTGTTTTGGCTGAATTAATTGATTAATTTTTTTTATAACGCATGTATTTTTCTAAGCAAAGTCTTGTCTATGCACTGTCACCATTGGAATGTGAAATGTTAGGGTTCTCCGCACTTTGCCTTGTTTGTAGGTCTGGATATGGGTGTCTGCTTAATGACAATGATGTGATGTAATGTTTTCCTTGATCCCAAGATCTTACAAACTCTCTCTCACACACACGTATGCACACACACGCAGGCACACACTCGCACACTAACACACCTGTCCAAATGCTCCTAAAATGGGGGCACTGTACGACCTTGATTATGTCAGAGAAACTATTTGTTATTCAACCCTCAACAATTTTAGCGGAGTCGTGTGCTCTAAATTTTGGGGAACACTGCTGGAGGCAGCAGTTCATCTCTCTGTTTGGCAATACAGTGAATGAAGACAGTCTTTACTCTTCAATGCTTTACCAACCCCACTCCCTCTCAGTATCTGAGACCCTCATAGAGGGCCCTTACGCTTGTAGTTTTTCCCATGGTGCACTTGCATCAGACTTGGGACATTGAGAAGCTTCCGAATGCATCCCAGTTAGCAAATGCACTCCCCCCTTTCTCCGGAGCTGTGATGAGTTATATACATATATTATTTCTGTGTATTTTAGTAACAAAACTCAGGAGAATAAAGGCAAGCTAGACAAATTCAAATATCAAGTATGTTGAACTCAAACTAACACTATAAAAATCTGTAGACAAAGCAGAGCGCAAGAGCCACAAACAATTTGACTTCATGAAGCAGGACGTCAGAGGTAATAAATAGGACTGCAGGGAATTGACTGCGAATGGATGCATTGATGGCATAATTGGCCGGCAATCAAGAAATCGGGGACGCTGCTCTCTGAACCACTGGACTGTGCGCAGAAGTGGGGACAGGTCTGACAGGAGCAAACACTTCTGAAATTGGACTGAATTAGCACCAAAATGGAAGCGCTATAGAGCCCTGTTCAAAGTCTCTGATAAGGGAGCAGGGCCCACTGTTCACCTGTGGAAATGAGGAGTTGCCTCTTCAGAGAGTGCTGCTCTGGGCTGTTGTGCTTCCAGTTCCAGTTCCCATGATGCCTTTGGATGGCTAATTAAGGCTGCTGCAGTCAGGCTACTTAGCTCTACCTCCATACAGTGGCTGGGGTCTGTGACAGATCTGTTCATTAGAGCTGGGGAACTCTGGACTGAGAGAGCAGGTACTGACCCAGAGTGACCCAGGAAGTTTAGCAGGAGCAAAAAGCCCCCCCCGACCCTCATCCGAAATTCTCAGCTGTTACTGTGCCATCATTACAGACCCCCCCCAACACACACACACACACACACACACGTAGACTTACCCCAAATTACATTTAAGATTGTACTGCACTTAATTTTTATGATTGTATGAGCATAAGAAGGTGTGCATAAGAGGACAAAGATGTGAGTAATATGGTCTGAACGTTGACTGAACATTTTTATGCTGATGTAAAAGTCACTCTAGGTAATTCAGACAGAGAGCAATGGAGTTCAAGAATAGTGACTCAGACTTGACTCAGAAGAAAATGTTCTAAAAATGAAAAACTTTCTTTTCCAAGGTTTACTGTAAGTGAAATTACATGGTTTTTGTATTCCCTTTGAAGCAAAACTGTGATGCTTTCCACATGGTACTTAAAGGGACACTCCATGCTACATGCTAACCTTGTGATGACAATGAATAGAAGTCAAGGCACTAATTAGCTTTTTTAGCCTTGGTCCATTGACTTATATTAATTGTCATGACAAAGACAGCATGTAGCATGGAATGTCCCTCACTAATTGGTGGCAGGATCTCCCTTAAGGATTAAAAATGAGAGCTTTCTCCTGCATAAAAGATCCACTAAGAAAGTGTAAAAAGCTCAACAAATGTGTCATTTCCCTCGGTGACAAGTAATTGCTGAGTTCCATGGTCACAAATAGACTTGATATTGATTCACATTTATGTGGTGAAAATGTTTTTATTATCTCTCTGGGTTATGTGGGGATGGAGAGACTTTTTAACTGTCAAGCAGAGGTCCTTAAGGATTGATTTTTTATTTTAAATGTAATTAGTTTCTTATTTATTCTAAGATTCTTGAGAAGGCAAGATATGTTTTGATTTATAAATCCAATGTGATAGACAAAGAGACAAAAAGTGATGATATTATCATTAACTCTTCTCATGAATTCACCCCAGTATTCTCCAGGAGGTTGAGTTATGCCAGCTTTGCAATATTCTCCTTATTTAAGTGATAAGTCAGCTTTTTACATTTTTTTTTTTTAGAGCGCAAGCCTGTGTTCTTTTTGGTCTGGAGAGAACTCAGCAGAGTTTGTATATCTAGACTGACAATTGAACTGTTATGTAAGCAGTGAATATTGACCATAAGCTAGTGCTGGCTGAGTTAGCTGCCCTCAGTATTTAGCTGCTGTTCCATATTTTGACGTCGACATCTCCATGATGGCATCCTTTTACGACATCGTTAGCCTCATAGAATAATTGCCTAAGTCATTTTCTGGCTTACTGTTGCAATATCAAAAATAAAAATACCAATGTGCTTGGTAAAAATTGTGTTTTTTCTTGTTTTCCGAAAATGTTCAAATATGACTTCGGCAACTATGCTATTAGGCTAACGATATAGAGGTGGCATTATCATCATATGGTGCCAGACACTGTTGTAACTGCTGCCACTCTGGAAGGGAGTAACAATTATTTTATGATTGGGGGCGATGTTTGTTTGAGTGTGAGAATATACTTTATTTTTGTGTTAATGTTACATTTACTATGGCACAGTATTGGGGGGAGAAATTGCATGATTTCAGCACTGGGCAGAGGGTCCCCCCAACCCCCCTTAGATTATGCCCTGTTTGCTACCCTAGAAAAAGGGTTTCTGGTCTAATTTAGCCACTTAACATTTCAGATGGCAAGCTAACGCTGATGTAACATTTGCGACTGTCAGAGTGAAGCTCTCGAACACTTACAGAACAAAAACAGCAAGTGATCAGAAAGCTTCTCTTCAATCAAATTGCATTCTCTCTTATTTTACCATTTTCCAAATGTACCCAAAGTGGAATTCTGTGTATACACATTTCATTGAAGTTCAGGGATGCTGATGTAGTGAATTATTGCACTCAACACTGTATATCTGATAGCTGATTGGTGGGAGACACAGGTGTATTGGAGTGGAAACCTCCTCCTCCATCAGGGCTCCACAGGTAAAAGTCCTGGGCCCAGTGGCTGGGGTGGGGCTGACACAGTGACGGGCCAGTGTTTAGACAAAGAGTGAAGTGTTGTGGTGTAACGTGCTCACCGGGGGAGGTGAGTGAGGCTCTGTATGGATCCCCAAGAAAGAGTGAGGGTGGGGGTATGAGGGTGCTGGCGACTGGTGTGTGTGTGTATGGGGGGGGGGGGGTGGGGGGGTGTTTGGGGGGTCGATCGAGCAGCATAAGGAACAGATGGCAGGGAGGAAGGCTCCCGAGTTTAATCCTATCAGATGGACCCGCGTTGTTCCATCTGCTTAATCCACGCACTGCCTCAGTGACTGTGAAAAAGAGGCTTAGGCCAAGATTACTGTCACAGAGCTGTTACCGCCACACTCTCTCTTTCCCTGGTCACATAACCGTATTATGGAGCCAACTTGCACATGCACACACACATACACACACACGTACTCCAGTGTGTCCAGACAGATGCACATGAAAATGTGTGTTCTCATGAATGCATGCACTTACACTCATACACACACATGCGCACACACATGTGCACCCTGGCGTGTCCATGCAGATGCACACGCTAACATATGCTCACATGAATGCATGCACTCACACACATGCACACACACACACACACACACACACACACATGTATTCTGGTGTGTCCACACAGATGCACACTTCGAACATACATTCGCATGAGCGCATGCACGTACACTCATACACACACATGGGCACATGCAAAAACACGCATACACACATGCCTCTGCACCCTGGCATGTCCACTCAAATGCACAAGCAAACATACGCTCACATGAATGCATGCAATCACACACACACACACACGCACACAGATGTACAAGCAAACATATGCACAAATGAACGTATGCACTCAAATACATCAACACAAACACACACACACACACACACACACACAAAGCAAATGCATGCACTCACATGCACACATTTGCACGATGGCAAAGAATGTACAGAAAATCACATATCCACAGACACCTGCACACACACACACACACACGCACTCAGGTGCGCCCACTCACAGACACACAAAAAATAAACATATGCAGGCACCCATTATACATGCAGATATTCACACATACACTCATACACAGCAAGATATTTTTAATGTTTGAATGTCTGTCAAAACCAAATTACTTTTCTTCTTTGAAAAAACGGCATCATCTCAACACCCTGAAAACCTGTAAATGGAAGATTCATTAGAAGAGTGAAAGGTGCATGTGGCCTGCTGTGTATCCACTGCACTGCAAGGGTTAATGTTGTATAATTTTGTTTTAACCAATGTCTGACCATAGGCCTGGGATAGGAACTGGTATTCTGCTTTGATCAGTATTTTACCAAAAATAAATTTGTGACAAACCAAAGTGCACCTCGCTCAAATAAAAGAGTTAGCTGTCTTCACAAACTAGAATTGTATGCAGTTTCCAATCAATACTGGCCCTTAACACAGAAAATCAAAGCTGGTTTACTTTTACCAACATAAAACTACTTGGCTCATAAAAGCCCTCACCAAAATAATTGCAAAAAAAAAAAAAAAAAAAAAAAACATTTTAGCCCTGTAAAGGCGTAGCTCTTGTGTTGTCTTCAAATAGAGCAGAAATAAAAAGTAAACATTTTGTACAAGCAGTTCGCCTAGCTTTCTATAAGATCATTAACATGGCTGAGGAGGTTTTAAAAGACTGGTATGACCCATTTCTTATACTCCCTGTACCCCACATTACATCATAAAATGTATTTAAGCAACTTTTATGTACTTTTTTCTGTCGTTTCTCGGGAAGTTGTTGGGGTAAGAGGAGTTGGTTATGGGGAAACATCAATTTTCATGCATTTCAAGTACATTCTGTGGTAAAATGCTGCCAGCTGAGTCTTATAGAATTATTGAATTACAGTTGAAATGTGAAAGGAAATTGTATAATTTACAATGAAACACTGGGCCATGATAGCAATACAGCCTTCTGTCATATTTTTAACGTATTGTTGCTGTTATTTATATGACAATGTTCTGGCAAATCCAGTTGTCCCTATTTTGCCATAAAATATCTTTTTTATTTCTTAATTTTTTTATGGGGTATAAATAATAGTAACTGTTCAGCAGTTGGTACCTTATGCAGTATGGTAATGTATTACTGTGGGCCATCATGAATACTATGAGAATTTAAATTTCAGCCGTTAATATACATTCTTTTGACTGACTTTTACCATAAAAAACATGGAAAAAAAGTTACAGTCTATTAGTTTTGCTACAGTTGCTGTCTTTCAGATAAATGATCCATCCCTCTATATCACTTTCTCTTACTCTCTGGCCTCTATCTTACACCCAGCGCAAAGTGTAACGCAAGTGTCTTCGCTACCTTACAACCAACACTGATACCATTTTCCCATTCAACGTTGATAAATTGCTAATGCATTTGTGCCAAACTGAGTGCCCATGGGCATGTCGGTCCTAAAATGAGGTGTGGTCAGGTGCTGTGCTAGCGTGTTGCTTTAGGTAGCATAAAGCTCTTGCACGATTGACCAACAGAAACCTAGTCTAAAGTCAATAGTCAGAATAGTCATTTTAAGAGCGCATTATTAAAGGGAAAGTTAACCCAAAATGAAAATTCACTCATCATATACTCACCCCAAGGCTAATTGAAGGGTCAGTTAATTTCTTTTGTCCGCACTATCTTTTTGGAGTTTTAAGGAAAAACAGCATTGAAGAGAAATCCAAATGAATCCTTTGGTGGCCACTTTTTCAAGCTTAAAAAAAGCAACGCTAAAAAAACATAAAATGCCTCCATACTGCTCATGTGACATTTTCGAAGTGTCTGAAAACCCCAACATTATGATTTGACTCGAAAAGACGTCATTTTCACTATGTTTTTCACCTAAATGTCCAATGTGGCCACTTAGCCAGGAGCCATGTTTTTTTTCCTCGGGAAGATTGAAGTTCCGTTACTTGGACGACTCAAATTATGAAAAAGAAGAAGAAGAGGACCTAGAAACACCCGCCATAAAACTAGAAGGACAACAGGACTTAGCCTCAAGCTTGTGTTTACATGCAAGCAGTGAACTATGCTGCACGCGACAGGGAGATCTGCACCCATGGTGATTTATCATGTTTATAGTTTACGAAGCTAGTTTGTTGGTTTCTGAAGCCCAACGCCCACTGGCCGCGAAGCATGGCGTCAAACTCCGAACTTTGCCTTGACGCTTTTAAATGCCCACTGAAAGCGTCGGCCGCATCAACATTGACAGCTGTCAACACGACTGAGAAGCCAGGGGTGTCACTCTCAAAATATTCAACAAGACAACGTTTAATTTTGAAAACACCTACCGATAAAGCTTATTTTAAGTGATGACAAAGTGCAATGTTCAGGTTACTGTGCACTATACGTTATATTCAGGCATAATTTTCCTCCTAAATTTAGCCGTCAAGTAAATTATGATTCACTTTACTTCACCCAGAATCGAATTGGCTAGCTAGCTAACTTAGCAGTGTTAAGTTCTTACCAGAATACCTTGAGTTAGGTACTCTCTAACTGTAGATCGCTTGATAACGTAAATGCCCGCAAAATAACAGATTTCCTTTCAAAACTGCGACTTGTTTAAAAAGCAGTTATATCAGTTTTGACAACTGGATGTGAGGTTGCCACTAAATGTGTGTCACCAACCATGACAAGGCGAAATAGTTAAATAACCTAAAAAACAAATGCGTTTTGAATGTATTGACACTTAAGAAATTGAGCTATGGTGAAAAGTAAAAATCTGACGCGCGTCACACGCTGCCAGTGGGCGTTGCTCCATTGAAATTAATGTAACCAATTTTTTGACGCGCGTCTCATGCCTCCAGTGGGCATTGGGCTTTAGTCAATGTTAAGATGCTTTCACATAGGACGCAAAACAAATTTTTTCCAGGACACATTACATTCAAAGTGAATGCAAAGACGCTAATACACGCGCAACGCGTGTATTCGCGTCTTTGCATTCACTTTGAATGTAATCTGTCGTGTTTCGCGTCCAGTTTGAAAGCGGCTTTAGCTGGCAACCTTTTTATTTGGCGCATTTTAATGCCAGCTTGCGAGCTAAATGCTCGCGGTGCAACTCCAGCCAAATTAGTTTGCATAATAATGGTTATACATATTTTAAATTGACTAAATTTAAATGCATGAAACATAACGTTAGCTAGCTAGCAAGAGAGCCTTTATGCCAACTTAGCTAGCGATATTTAATGTATGTATATGCGAGCTAGGTGCCTAAATGACGAAGTATTCACTATTATCCATTGATTTCTATGAGCAAATCCAAAAATAATACAACTGCGCATGTGTACCGGAGGGCACGGCGAAATAGCTGTTGAAATGTAAAAACAATTCACAGTAAAATATACAATTCGTAAACTATAAACGTGATGCCCGCAGATCTCCCTATGGCGTGCAGCATAGTTCACTGCTTGCATGTAAACACAAGCTCGAGGCTAGGTCCTCTTGTTCGACTAGTTTTATGGCGGGAGTTTCTAGGTCCTCTTCTTCTTCTTCTTCTTCGTATTTTGAGTCCTCCAAGTAACGGAACTTCACTCTTCCCAAGGAAAAAAAAACATGGCTACTGGCTAAGTGGCTACATTGGACATTTAGGCGAAAAACATAGTGAAAATGACGTCTTTTCAAGCCAAATCATAATGTAGGGGTTTGCAGACACTTCGAAAATGTCACACGAGCAGTATGGAGGCATTTTATGTTTTTTAACGTTGCTTTTTTAAGCTTGAAAAAGTGGCCACCATAGGATTTCATTCATTTGGATTTCTCTTCAATGCTGTTTTTCCTTAAAACTCCAAAACTATTTTGAGAACAAAAGAAATTAACTGACCCTTCAATTAGCCTTGGGGTGAGTATATGATGAGTGAATTTTCATTTTTGGGTGAACTTTCCCTTTAAGGCAGTATTATGTGCCTTTGTAGACGAGTGCACAGCAAGCCTATCCTCAGCTTGTTACACACAAATGACAAGCAAACGATTGAAAATAGAAAGTTGACAATGTGAAATCAAAATATTTAAAAAAATACAGTACATGTCATGATGGTGAGTGCCATTTCTTTCCTAGTCTCACTGTCAATAAAGCAGGGGCAAGTTCATTTCAGTCCTGCTGGATATTATTCAAGGGGTTACAGTACATAATCAAAATAATATTATTTTGTTTCTTTCTCCCAAGCTGCTGTTTTCCTTGCTCCTTTTAATTTTTCTCGGTCGTTGCCCCATCTGCAGATAATTATGCTTTTACCCAAGATCCTGAATTTAGTTTTTAATTTTTCATTGCCTTGTTTTATGCACACCTTAAAATGCGACCCCAGGATTTGCGGTGTATGAGGACTTTTTTAATTAGAACATGAATAAAAAATTTTGAACAATATTTGAAAATCCATTTCTTATTATCTAACATTTTTGGACATTACAGAGATCAGGTTTCAGCAGTGGTTTTCTCGCACGCGTTTACTTCGCGCACGAGTCAACCTATGTCTGCAGAGAAGTGTTTTTCTGACTTTAAGGAAAACCCGCCCTTACAATTGCAATTTGCAGAGGTGAAGGGCATCTGGCTTTTAAAGGGCAAGGGAGATGACACTCTGATTGGTTTATTTCGTGTTACGCCCAAAACACGCCTATGATTAATTAAGAAATGAAGTACAACCCCTTTGAACCTTGCACCTATCTTTGCGCCCTGATAACTAGCAAAAATGGATTTGGACATGTCCCAAATGCATTTGCGCCACACGCTTCAGACCATGCGGTTTGATCATTAAAATAGGCCATCCAAGATCAAGGCTTTAAAGGGCTTCTTGACCTGTTACTGCTGACTCTGGAAGTAGTGTTGCCTCTTCTTTTCGCCTGATTACACCGTTATAAACTGCCACCTTTTTTTGCCAGTATTTTTAACAGGCACCTGTTTTGCCAGTTATTTCAAGTGTAATTTTACAATCAGTTTATAACAGAGGTTCCCTGTATGTTAACTGTAAACCGCAGTTAAATGTTCAGGACTTTACTTACAGTTAAAATGACAAAGAGACAATGCATTAATTTAACTGTTAAATTGAGTCAATTTATAACAGTGTACCATCAGGGAGGACAACTTCATGTGTTCTCATATTGCTTTTAGTTTAGTACAATGTAATAATAAAAAAAAAAATGGCAAACCAACATAAGAAATATGCTCAGTCTCAATGACTCCTGCAAGAGAATTACGTTATCAGTGTGCATGAAAGCCAGTTGTACAAAACTTTTTAGCGCAACAAATTAATTCACACATACCGTGCCAATCAAGGCATGTATGGGAATTGAGCTGCGAAAGAATAGACTTTTTTCTTATCTTTACCGACTTTTTTCCTTAAAGCAAGGTACAGAATTTCCCAGAGCACAGTGGTGTGCATGGCACAGCAGTAACATCAGACACGTTCACTAACCTCATTTACTTTTGCAAGCTTAATTGACGTTGGCACAAAGGTATTTATGGGTCTCTATTACAGGACACTCTAGCTAGGTCAGCTTCACATTTTGGAGTGACACAGTTAGCCCGTTCTGTTCTCTTCTCATTCTCTGGAGTGTGATTCGAGCCATAACTAAACTCAGACAACCCATAATTAGTGCATTAGCCCCTCTAACGTGCTCCTGACCAGACCAGTCCCTTCCCAATAGAGAGCCCTTTCGCAGCACAAATTTTGCTTCTGAACAGTTATGTTTTATTGAAAAAAACTACTTGTGTTATTGTTATTAGCTGGTCATACCAAAGCACTGATGTAAAGCACCGCTGTCTTATCTTATCGGACACGGCAAATATGTGAGCACAGATTTTTGTTAATCCTAGAACTAACACACCTGATTCATTTTATCAAGGTTAATCCAGTTGAGGACCCTGGTCAGTTACTTGATTGAATCAGGGGTGAGTAAAGCACTGGAGTAAAGCAAAAGCCAGTTCCCATACGAGCCCTTTGCAGATGTGATTAGACACCTAATACAGGGAAGACAAAAGAACAGGGCTGCATTCGAATAGTCTTTTTCACTAAGGAAAGTTCCTAACTCCTCGAAACTGACCCAAATGATGTGTGTGTTCAGATTCTCTAAATGTTAAGGAAAGGTGCTTCAGTGCTTCCTAACTTATCTCCTTCAGCATGGGGTACACTGAACCATCCTTTATGAAAAGAAAGCAGATAACGCTATCCCACAATTTCATGCAGCAGCAATTTTTAAAGCAACGCCCATCCATCTGGCCCATCTCAAAAACACACGAACATGACGGGCGACAGACGCATGATCACACTGCCTAGTTTGTGTGTTCGGATTCTCTTAGCAGCATGGGTGTCTTCCTTAGGCTTTATGAATTGCCCTTTACATCTAATCCCTAACCTCATGACATTTTCCGCCAAGGTTAAAGAAAAGTGGTATGGAATTAGACAATGGGACGTAACTGTTTAACTATTTGAACGCAGCCCAGATGTCCCATCTCAGACTGACCTTTTGTCTTTCTGCTTTGAGTGATCCATGATCACAACCCTAAAAACCTCAGACGTCAAAGTTATTTCTGCAGGGACAAATAAACAGGGGTGTCTGCACTGTGTTCGCGGACTTTAGAGTCTTGTTGCTGTTTTGTAATTGAATCATTGAGTTTCCAAAGGGCCCAACTCCAGCGACTGAAAGGTCTGCATATCATACGCCAAAGAGGGTAACTGTCTTGTACTTTCAGCTGAAAGTATTCCAATGACACCCTCTTGAAAGGAAATAAAGTAGAAATATATGGATTTTAATATATGGGTAAAAAATGAAGATTTTCTTCACTTTGCTGAAAAACAGTGTTCCTTGGAGTTTGGCCCTTTGGAAACTCAAGGATTCAATTGTATGTTCCATTTCTACTACATACCGCTTAACTTTCTGGTTAAGTTATGGGTCACTATTGTTTCACTGCTGCTACAGCACAGGCAATCTTTTCCTGACTTCAGTGCAAATCTATTTTTCATGTTATGTACAGTACCATCCCTTCATGAAGCTGGAGGTTTATCCTTTATCTAGTGCATTTATTCCTGCGCAGGATGGCTTGAGAAAGGGGAGAGGGTGGATGGAGTGGCTGGACTCTATCCCAGCATTCAATATGCAGGAGCCAGGAACATACCCCAGACAGATCACCTGTCCATTGCAGAACTCGCGCATCATTTATTTAAGCACTCATACCTGCGGGAAATTTAGAGTCCCCTATTAACCAGGCATGTTAACCCACGCAAACATGTGAAGTAGATACAATAAGGCCTCAGGTCTGGATTTGAACCCAAAACCTTCTTGCAATGAGGTGACAGTTGTTTTGCCGCACTGCTACCCTGTATGTCAGAATACAGGGCAGTATGTCTACTCTGTGTCCCGAGACAGACATCTCCCTTTTTTACTTCATATTCTCCATACCTTTTATTATTTTTTTTCTCGAGACCCTGAGCTAATTGGAATTCCGGTAATTAGCGCTGAGAAAATCGCCTTTGGAAAAACGCCATCTGAATCCAAAAAGCCAAAGTTCAACATCTTCCGGAATGAAATTTAAGGCAATTAATGTGCTGAGTTTTTATGACTTGGCAGCCACGGGGGTTTCTTTTTTAATTCTTTATTTTCTCTGTTATTCCCACGGCTCCTGGCCTCTGATCGTCTCCTGTAAAGACCGAGGACTGTCTGTCCGCAGACAGAGCACGGCACGTTTGACATTTACGCGCCTCTCGTAAAAACAATCGAGCTCGATCTGTCCCCGGAACACGCAGAGGGGCGATGTAATATTTAATAAAACATGCGTGTATAACCATGCCAAATTAACATTCCCAGGATGCAGCTGGCCCTGAGGACAGAGCACTTTTACTGTGAAGTTATACGATCACTGCCATTTTATACTTTTATTGTGAAATGATGTGATTGCTGCGAGTTGTTCCCTCCCCCCCAATCAGGTCCCCTCCACCCCAGTTACAGTTAGTGACAGTTAGTGAACCAAAGTTTACTGTAAGTGACATTTGCCATTCAATATCAATCTTTTCCGCGCAACTGTGTTTTTAATTAATCTTCACATGGGACCAAACCATACATACAGTATACTATTAATCCTGTTACTATTCAGTGTCTATATTCCTCTGTTCATTTATGTGTGAAGGTGTTCCGCTGGAAAGAGAGAAGAGGGAATTGAAGTTGTGTGCATTCAGGAAGCGTGTATGTTAATGCACTGGATTTTTGAAGAAAGAAGTGCTCATTGATGGCGTGCCCTTATTTTTAAACTTGTAATCAATACAGTATAAAGGGAGGTCCAGTTTTGATAAATAATAAATAGCATAACTTAATCAGATTTTTTTATACTTTATTTTATAGTTATCAGCGACTTGCACTTTATTTTTATATTTACTCTGTTTCTTAGAAGATAGAGTAGTAAGACTGAATGTAACGCTTTCAGTGCAGTAACTGTTGCACTGAAAGCAGTGAGCGAGAGCAGAATTCAAGTGCGAAGTTGAAGTCCTTATTAATGTGGCTGAAGCAGCACTTCAGACATGGATAGAATTAACAATACAAACACGGGGAGTGCTGTCCCCAAATACAAATATACAAAGAGCACTGTTAGTCAACATAAAGAGACTATACTGTAAAGGTAGCACTACACATCTTCACAGGCTGAGTAGTAAGTGGCTACTGAGTCTTCGCACCGCAGTAGCTATGGTGCGAACTTACATGAAGCTTAATTGAATAATTGAGATCTATACTGATTTTTTTGAGTGAGTAATGTGGCTTGGAGCGTGGCTTGGAGTTAGTACTCCGGTTATGCGGACTGTTGTGGGCAGGGTTGGGTTCAATTACTTTCTTCAATTACAATTACAGTAATTGTAATCAATTACTTTCGTAATTGTAATTTCATTTTAATTGAATTTTTTATCGAAAAGTAATTGTGATTGTAATTGAACATTCTGTCCAGAAAGTAATTGTAAGTGTAATTACAATTACAATCAATTGTAATTGAAAAAAGTAATTGAACCCAACCCTGGTTGTGGGGAGGCATGACACTGAAATAATGCTATGATAGTTCTGATTTCTCATGGGTCCTTCTGATTATTTGGACACTGTACATGTACAAAAAATTATATCTGGAAAAACCTCTGTATTTGTGTCTCTCATGTGACACGGAAATAGACAGCAGTGTACTCCGCTTCCCATGAGCCTCTGATCATGTCCATCAGTAAATTATGAGGAATCCCTCCCTGAAGCATTCTGCCACATGGACTTAATCAACATTTGCCCTCGACTTAGACTCTGTTCCAAAACTATTCATTCCCCACCGTCATACCTTTACTTCCCCAATAGCACTCCATTATTACCAAGGAGTATGTAGAGAGATGTTAAGGACTTAAGGAGTGGAGGTAAACTACAAACCGAGAATTTCAGGTCTACATGTGAATCACATTGTATTTGTGAGGAGGTTAAAGCACATTGATTGTTAGCTTTTGATTGTAGGTCTATGGGTGTGTATGCTTATCTCTTCTAATATCTCCTTCTCTCCAGTTAGGGCTGTGGTGGGGGGGAGAAACTAGTTTATTTGCTGGGGCACAGAGGAGAGGAGAGGGTAGTGGAGGGGAGAAGTGTACAGAGACCTGCCGAGTAGAGAATAGTATTACTCGCTACTGCCTCCGCATCACGTAAACACAAAAATAACTCCTAGTGAGAGATGTTCTCATGCTCACCTGTAACCCACATGACAGAATAAGGAAAGAATTAGAATGACATGCAGGGTTAATGACCTGGATTACTCTGAAGTGTGTCCATGTTTTATTCTTTTGGGATTCAGGAAAAACAAAAAAACATCCGCTTCATTTTTCCTCTTAAGGAAGACAAAGTAAAGAAGTCCCCCTGCATCTTACATAAGGAGTCAATGATTGTGGACTGGTGGCGTATTCACACTGTTGTGAAGTCATGCCAAACAATTAAAAATGGCGCTCGCTGTTGCCTCTTTGCTTGGCATTGTGTATTGAAAGAGCTGGGTTATTGATAATGTTTTGTGATCATGATATGAACAGGTTAATTTGACACAATTGGATCAAGTTACTTACTCTCTCTCTCTCTCTCTCTCTCTCTCTCCTTTCTCTCTCTGTACCCCCTGTTCCTGGAAGCAGCTGCACCTTGCATTAAAGCCATTAGCCCTAGTGAAGGATGGACAACAGGGGGCGCCACCGTCATTATCATCGGGGACAACTTCTTCGATGGACTGCAGGTCATCTTCGGCACCATGCTGGTGTGGAGCGAGGTTGGTGTCTTCCCTTGAAGACTCTCAGATCATGTTAGAGCCATAATGGCAGTAGTTTACTCTCACTAACCACGTCCAATCTTTAATGCTGGCAATCTTCCCTGTCTGTCCATGTTAGAGCCATAATGGCAGTAGTTTACTCTCACTAACCACGTCCAATCTTTAATGCTGGCAATCTTCCCTGTCTGTCCATGTTAGAGCCATAATGGCAGTAGTTTACTCTCACTAACCACGTCCAATCTTTAATGCTGGCAATCTTCCCTGTCTGTCCATGTTAGAGCCATAATGTCAGTAGTTTACTCTCACTAACCACGTCCAATCTTTAATGCTGGCAATCTTCCCTGTCTGTCCATGTTAGAATAATGGCAGTAGTTTACTCTCACTAACCACGCCAATCTTTAATGCTGGCAATCTTCCCTGTCTGTCCATGTTAGAGCCATAATGGCAGTAGTTTACTCTCACTAACCACGTCCAATCTTTAATGCTGGCAATCTTCCCTGTCTGTCCATGTTAGAGCCATAATGGCAGTAGTTTACTCTCACTAACCACGTCCAATCTTTAATGCTGGCAATCTTCCCTGTCTGTCCAAGCCATAATGGCTTTTACCTCACTGTCTGTCCTTCCTGTCTGTCCATGTTAGAGCCATAATGGCTAGTTTACTCTCACTAACCACGTCCAATCTTTAATGCTGGCAATCTTCCCTGTCTGTCCATGTTAGAGCCATAATGTCAGTAGTTTACTCTCACTACCCATGTCCAATCTTTAATGTTGGCAGTCTTCCCTGTCTGTCCATGTTAGAGCCACAATGCTTGCCATCTACCATGTTAGATCCAAAACGGTGGCGAATCATCTGGATAGTCAGTGTTATAGGCAAAATGGCCGTTATTCTCCTCTCTGTCCTGCTTGTGTTAGAGACAGAATGGCATCGATTCTCTATTGCTGTTAATATTAGAGCTACAGTGGCATCGATTCACCCTCTCTGCCCCGTCAGTCATTTTGGCAAGTTCACCCATTCTTTTTCCAAATCAGTCTTTCATCCATTTTTTACTCATTTTTAGCCCATTGAAAATGGTTGCCCACAGTTCAGTCTCATCGCTATATTAGCCACTCAGTTCATGGGACCCCTTTGTGCTGTAGGCTGCCAGCTTCTTTCGGTCCGCAGCAGAGCTGCTCTGTCACGGCCTCAGGCAGACTGCAAGGTTTGGACCTGAAAGTTATGGCTACCAGACCAATGTGATTCCTCCATTTCTTTCCCACAACCAATCAAAGGTAACCTTGAGGGAATCCTAGGCAGAGTCAGTATTGCTAGGGTTATGATTATGTTTAGGAATTTGGAGTACATCTCTGTATGAAGGGCTTTTACAGGATATTTGCAGCTTCCTAGAAGTAGGTCACTTCTTTCAAAAGAAAAATGTATGTTATTGACGCCCACTCTTTTTGTGGAGCCAGCTCTGGATAAGGTAACTCTGGGCCTTGCGACTATGAAGTTAATTAGAGGAATTTTCAGTCAACCTTCAACTGAGATTTAGATGGGAAAACCATCGAGCAACAACAGTATCTTGATTGCATGATTTGTTTTATCATGCAACTCCATGGTCATTTTACCATCCAATCACCAATGGACGAGTGCGTTTTGTTTTGTTTTTTTTTTTGCCTTGACTTTTCAGCATTCGCCAACCTACGCTATGTTACCCTTCTTTGGCGCTCGTGTCTCTATCTCCTTGAGAAACTGGGTTGGTGATCAATTTAAACGCTCCGGCGTTAAAGGCGCAGGTCTATAAAAAGCCCCTCGTTTGTCACACTGGGGTTTTTTGTCGGAGAGGTGAAAGGAGCGCTCTCAGAGATACGATAGCTTGGCTAACCGTGCTGTAACAGGAGGATTTAGGCACTCGGGAAAAGCCAGGATGACCTCCTTGCTTTGAAATGGGAGGGCGTTCTCACAAAGAGAGACGTTGTATCCCTGTACTTCATCCCAACCGCTAATCGTTTTGCAGAAACAGGGCCTCAGTTTCCTGTTTTTAAAGCCATTTTGATATGCCGTGGAGAGGTGGAGTATAAGGGTACAGAAACCAGGGGTCTGATGGGAAATGTCACGCTAAAAATGTGTCTTTACACACACACAAATGCAAAAACACACTCAGTCACACATACATACACACTTTCACTAATATATCGATATACCTCCACCTACTACTAAGCTCACATATTGGACCAATTTAGTAAAGGCATGCCCACCCACCCCTTGTAACACCCTGTAGCTGTTCCTGTGACCCTTGACCCTCCTCCCCCCTTCCCCATTAAAACTGGGGCCACCCACCCATCATATCCCATCTAACCTCCACGCAGCTGCATAGCCCATGGGGGAAGCATAGATTTTTGGGGTGATATTTCCTTAAAAACAGATATTTCCAGATCTGTTTCAGCTCAGCCCTCTGGTTTGCCCGCATTGGGACATACAGTACTGTAGAGAAAAGGGGGAGCAGGGCCTCTGTCCTGCCAATCTAATGGACTGCTCCAGTCTCAAAAGACCAAAAGAGAAAAAAAACACAATGAGGTACTCTAAAATAATCATTTAAGCTGTTTACTTTTGTCGACAATTATACACCATATTGGCACGGTGTGCAGAAAAAGAGCGACCGCACACATGGTTGACATTATGTTGTTTTAAGTGTGTGTGTGTGTGTGTGTGTGCGTGTGTGTACTTGTGTATGTGCGTGTGTGTGTGTATGTGTGTGGTTGTTTTTCTTTCCTGGTTACATTACTCCATTGTTCGCATGTTACGGGTAATTCAAATAATTGCCGGGGTAATTATTTCGCATTAGTTTGGTATTTTTGCGATTTGTGATTTTTTTTCCACCTACCTCCCCCATTAACATGAGGAAAACAGTTCCAGGTCTGGAGGTAATGGGTTAATATGAAATGGGGAGCGGGGGGCAGTTTCAGGGGAGGTTATCTGTATCAGTATGAGAGCGTAATTGTACCTTCGGGGGGACATTTGTCCAAAGTGGCTCCTATTTACAGACACTTAGTTAGTACTGGAGTTGGTTTTCGAGGCCTGGGGGCCCTCCTCTTCTCGCTTGGACTGCAAAGCCTCAAAAATACTGGGGACTGGGGGGGGGGCCAATTTGGTTTGCACACCGAGGTCAAGAATATGTTTCACATCAGTGCTTTCTCACTCTGAGTCTGATGCCCAAGGCTACGTGGGTGTTTTATTACATTGCCGGAATCAAGAAGTCTGATTACAGAGAAGGTATAGCGCTTCCTGTTCTGGTTTTGTGCTGGACAGTGCTGGACTAAACCTGTAAGTGCAGCATCACATCCTGGGGTGCGTTTCCCGAAATCACAGATGCTAACTTACATAGTTGGGCCCATTGACTGTGAATGGACGAACTATGTAAGTTGATAACTTAGTTAACATCTATGCTTTTGGGAAACGCACCCCAGATGTTCAATCGTACTCACTCAGATGCAGAGCTTCTGTTATGGCAAGCATCAGTCTTTGTCATCTGAAAGTTTAAAGAATATTGTTCTGAATATCTTGTCTGGGAATATTGTTTGGAGTATTCTGTCTCAGTGATTTAAAGTTGAAGTTCATCTAGCGACGCACCTACCAGTGGGCCTTTTAATGGGCAAATTGTTGAGATTGAGCCCAGATGTGTCGCAAGCGGTGAAATTATATTATCGGAGGCTCTGCTGCACCCCTCCCCCAACACTTGCCCAACGCTCTTTGGCCGTCTTCCTGCCTGACTGTTTATTTTCAGCCCCCTGGGCAAAGTGGCCGCTCATGTGAAGTGCTTGTTTATGCGGGTGGAGAGGGGATTAGGATGAGGGAATCTGTGTGAATGATGGAAGCAAAGCGGTGAATTTTTGATAGCTGCCTGCCTGTCCAGTGTGTCAGAAGTGCCTGGCTCTTTTCCTTGTATTGAGCATCTGTTAAAGAGTCGACTCTTCAGCCATGGGCTTAACGCTAAGATGTACTTGATTTAACTCCATTGGGTAATTTTTCCTCTTTTATTGACCCAGCCTAGGTACGTAGGAGCAGTGGGCAGCCACAATGCAGCACCCGGGGACAAACTCCTGATCTATAGCCAGAGCCTTGGTTGGAGCGTTCTTACGGTGCTGGTTTTGAAAACATCCAGCAAAAAGTGGGCAGATTTTAAAGCTGTTTTAGGTTGTGTTCTCAGCACTTCCAGCTATTCAAAGCTGGAGTGTTACTGGTTGTAGCTGGTTAAAACTTGTGAAGCTTGTGATTAAAGCTGGTGGCCAAACTTTTGGAAAAGTGGACTGTAGCATGCTCAGTTGGAGAACAGCAGGTCAACCAGCTAGTAGTGTTGAGAATGATTAAGATGGAATTTTTAGTTGAGATTCAACATTTACACTGCAAAATATGAAAATTAAATCCAACTTATCACACATTTTAATCTTGTATTCACACTTAAAACACGTCTATTAACTCTTTTCTCAGTGAGACAAATATTGTGTCAATGGGGTGAGATCATTTTGACTCATTTTTAGATTTGCCATTGGGTTTGGAAAATTGCACTTGTCAAGGACACTGTAACTTAAAATTAGCAAATGTTTTTCCTTCATGAGAGAAAAAAAAATAAAGTCTCATAATAACATTAAAGGACTTGTTAAAACAGACACTTTTTGCAGTGTTGTGACACCCCCGTGACACCACTGCCTTTTGTAATATTCTAATGTGCAAATGGTTACCTGCAGAGGTGTAAAATTCAGGTTTAGAAAGTAAGATTCTTCCCTAGTATTTCGCCATAATCTCCAAAATTATCTAAACAGCGCGACTCTTGAAGTTAATCCAGTTAGTGCAGCCAGCTGGCTGCGCTCATGGCTTGAAGATGGGCAGGGCCAAACTTCAGCTACCTGACTCTTGTATTTCACCCCTCTCAGTAGTCTGGCTTCCAGTTGCTCGTTTGTGCTTTATTTTGCCCCTGTTCTTTTAGCTCTCTGCTAACAGCCACAGGATCACTATCCAGTGCATTATATTGCTTGATGATGCTTGCATATATCCATTTTTTCCCCTGTTTTTGGTGCGTTGTTTTTTACGGTAATTATTTACCAATGGTAACATCTGCTAGAAACTCACCTTTGTACCTCTGGTCTCATCTATCATGTTTAAACGCTGAGTGCTCGTGTTTCACTGCCACTCCTTTTCTTTGCACTTTTAAATGACGCGCTTGTATAGTTGTGTCCTGCATTTTTCACGGCCCCTTACATTCCCCTGCAGTCAGCATCCAGATAGCCAGCGGATCTGGACAGATTCTGTTGCTGGTTTATGAGAGTCCTGGATGAGGAGTGACCCCCCCATCTTCTCTCTGTTTCCTTTCCCTCTCTTTGCCCCCACAAACAGCTGATCACCCCTCACGCCATCCGCGTACAGACCCCGCCGCGACACATCCCTGGGGTGGTGGAGGTCACCCTGTCCTACAAGTCAAAGCAGTTCTGTAAAGGCACGCCAGGCCGCTTCATCTACACAGGTGTGTACCATAGTCTTCCTCAGCCTTACAGTCACACTCTGGTGAGTAACATGGCAGGCATGTTCATCTAAACAGGTATGTATCTCATTCATCATCACCTTTACATTCACACACAGGTGATGCACAGGCTATGAGTTTCCATTTTAAGAGGTCTGTACAATAGACTTCATCACCATTCCATCCACACAAAGGTGATTTACATGCTAAGAGTCCTCATCTATACAGATATGTACCATGTATCGTAGTCTTCATCTCCCTTACATCCACGCACTGGTGACGTGCATGATAGAAGTCTTCATGTAAACAGGTGAGTACCATCATCTTCATATACCGCTGCATTCACACACAGGTGATTGCCACAATTTCTATCACCCTCACTCATAGTCAACACTGGTGATCTCCAGAGATGGAACATACTGGTTCAGGAGGTTGAAGTCCTCCACAGTGTCCCAGATTTGCTCATTGATGCCGTCCTTTTGCTGGGAGGTAGAATTAATGAGTGGCATTAGCTTGCTGTGCATGGGTGAGATAAACACATGATAGGACTTTTAATTTGTGACCCCTGGACCCCCATGAAATTTGATCACGTGATTGCGGCAAATTACACGTTAAGCGTGTGTTATAGATGCTGAAATTGGAAGGCCCCAAGTGAATAACAAGAGAACAGTGGTGCTATGTAATAATTCAAGCTTATTTAGGTGCTCCTTAAAATGAAGGATCTGAAGTAGATCAATATTACAGAGGAAAAGCTAACCTGTTGCATTCATGCTTGACTCTAAAGCAAATCGAATGACAAACATGCTTTCTCGCCAGCATCTCGCACATCATAATTGCTTTCTGTTGCATGCTGAAATCGGCTAACGCGAACCATCCATCACGCTATTGTATAAACACTGAGCTGGTCTCTGGCAAGGGGCGGCATCTTTACGCACATGTTTATGATTGTCAGATGGATGCATTACTCAAGTGGAATTCCCCCCTGTTTCCTCTTAGTGGAGGTCAACCTAATTCATTTGAACTGTTATGAGAAGCAGCACTACCGTATTGCACAGAGCACAGGGGCATGAAGAATCTATCTTATGGCCTAGCAGTTTACCATCATTATACAGAATTGATCTGTCTCTTGGAGAACCAAAGTACCTGTATTGCTCAAAAAGCAACCATAAAAATAAATATTTCTCACTGCAAAGCTACTCAATGTACTGCGGAATTTTTCTGTCATACTTAAAAGCAAACTACCATATTGTTCAGAGTAAAGGAATTGATCTATCTTACATAGAGGCAAAATCTCATATTGGACAGCGCAAAAGGGCATGGGTAATTCATCTTAGGCACAGAAATGACCGTATGACACAGACTCAGTTGTGCCTTGATCTCAGATTAGAATACATTTTAGGATCTCCTGTAGGAGTGTTTGTTAACAGTCCCTTGTAAAAGTGTTGCCGTTAAACTGAGAGTACAATCGCAGCTGCACACGCACGCGCGCACACACGCACACACACACACACACACACACACACACACACACTTAAAGACAAAAGTTTCCCTCAATCAGTCACTCATTGCAAGAGGACTGACTATCCTTAATCACCTAATTGAAATTGTGGCTGCACTCTCTTTCTCTGTCTGTCTTTTTCTGTGCTCAGTCATATATAATAACCATGTAATTAATAAGAAAAATGTGATGTTTTCCCCCTGTCCTTTTTGTTTTATTCTCAACGTTGAGTCAGAGAGCTATGGCATCTGTGGTCATGGTAGATATTATTTCCACAATGAATTTGTAAGGAGAGCCTTGGACTTAAGGCTCTCGCTGTACTAACATTATTTTACTGTTTCTGCTGCCTTTGCTTTGTTTGTTTTGTCTGTGGTGGTATCAGGTGGGATTTTAGTGTCAAGTCTTTGCTTGTGGTGTTCTTGTCTCCCTATAGTGTTTTCTATTAGCTACAGTGGGAATGATGCCATATTGTCTTAAGAAATATTGAGGATTTTTAGCCCATACCCAGCCCGTTTTAACTATATTGCCACAGCAGGCAATATACTACCATCAAGATCAGGAGATCGGAGAATAGTCTGCGTTATTGTAAAGACAGCTCAGTTTGCTTAAGGTATTTAGGGGTATAGTTTGGCTCCAAAGAATACTTAGTGCCATGTATCTGCAGTAATCAATGAAATGACATCATGGCTGCTCTTTGTTCTT
Source organism: Gymnothorax javanicus (assembly GCA_029692085.1). NCBI lineage: Eukaryota > Metazoa > Chordata > Actinopteri > Anguilliformes > Muraenidae > Gymnothorax > Gymnothorax javanicus. The sequence continues at coordinate 78,189,093 of CM056199.1, forward strand.
CTGTGTTCTGTGACATCTATGACCTCACAGGCTTCCTATCATGTGATTCTGATGAGGGGGTGTGGCTTCTTTAGGTGTCTCCAGCGATTCAAGTTGTATGGTACAGATACATGACCACCAGGCACAGATAAAATGGATGACGGTGTTCAGTTGTGCTAGCGTAACTTAGATAAAACCCTGAGATGATGAATGAGGTGGCCTTTTGTCATACAATTTTCTAGGGCGAATGTGTATTATCGTAGAACAACTTTTTTTGGCTGGATAAGTGTCTGTCATCATGCCTCATAATTCACTACATGTTAAGAACAAGAAGTTGATACTCGTCAAACTCTAGTATCTGGCTGTACCGTTTATGATCTGCGTGCAATATTGTGGACAATGAGCAATGGCCAATGGGGAAAGTACACTCAGTCGGCTGACCAATCGCGTAACTTAGTCACTTCCTCACTCACTCATTCAGCCATTGACATCCCTGAATGTCAGGCTGGACCACGCTGGTTTAGGCAAAAAAAAATTACCTGATTTTAAGTTAACTGTTTGCCTGACTGGTAACATTTCCTTGCCTCATTCCATGCAAATCGTCAAATGACTCAAACCATTTAATCTTCATCTAGCTAGCAATTATTGTGTTTTATTTAGTATTTCGAAAAATAATTTTGGTTTAAATCCATTCATAAGTCTTAAATGCAAAATGCTTTTTTCGTGTTGTGTTGCTGGCACAGAGGAGCTGATGTAGCCCCCCTTCCCCTTTGCCATTTGGCATCTTGCTAGGTCCAGTTGCCAACCATTCCAAGTCCCTGTGGACAGGCAGGATGCACTGGCATCTGGCATCAGGACTGTTCTGGTATGGGGAGGAGTGGGTCTCTAGCGCTGCTAATTAACTGCTGCCATAGTGGGGAATAAAAGCAGAACAGAAAAACAAATTAAATCACTGCAGTGGTGCTGCCATTTTGGATCGAGAAACAGTCACGCAGATGCCACTCACTACTTCTCCCCTCAACCCAAACCAACTCCTACTCAAATGTCCAACAACCAACCTGCCCTGTAAGGCTTTGGACTGTGGCACAGTTTTAAATGGCTGTAAGTCCTTTGTGACTTTGACAGCCTCTTTACATCTGACTGTTAATTTTTGGAGTCTTTACTGTACATCAAAATATAGCATGAAGCAGGTAGATATTACAGCTTCTTAAAACTTTGTGACTGTCGAAATACTTGAGGAGTCCACTTGCAAAACCTGCTAAGTCATGTTTTAAAAATAAATGAGTTATCTCCCTTAGCCTCTCTTTCAGGCACCTGCGCATGTCCCACTGATAGCTCCACTTTCAAAACCTGCTAAATCAAGTTATAAATTGTAACGGGAAAAACCGAAAATCTGTCAAAACCTGCCAAGTCAAGGGGAAAACAGTCAAATTCTGCTAAATCATCAGCCAATGTGGAAACGTGATTCCGCTTTCATTTGCTAGAAGGAACCAATCATAGTCAAGCTTTTATAGATTGTTCAGCTGTTGCTTTCTCTAACTCAAGATGGGGGATGCAGACTCAAGTTTCGTTTTGATCGCAGAAAATGCAAACAGATCTCCCCGTAAGGGTTCATAAAGGAAGCTCCTCAAGCTTGAAAGGTAAGGAACACTATTATGAGTTCGAATGATATCCTTGCATGTCTTAAAATGCATTTCTTGCATGTAGAGTGGGTCCTGAGTCAAATACCTTCACCTGCTGAGCAACGGGGCTGGTTTAAACACTGTCAAAACCTGCTAAATTTCCACTCCACTTTTAAAACCTGCTAAGTCAAAACTTTGTGTTGCAAAATCAAAGTCATTTCTTAAAAAAATAATGAATTGCCTTATGGATTATGTCTGCAAGGCTAATAGTTTCAGTACAGTAAAAATTGGTATCTATGGAAGATCATTTCTATGCCTACCAAAAAATCAGATTTTTCTAAAAAATGGACCAAGTTGACTTAGAAGGCTTTGCAAGTGGACTCCTCACTCAGAGATTTTCATTGCATATAAACCAAGCCAAAAAGTACAATAGGGGGGAGTGTAGATTGTTGTTTATATCTTTTTGTCCAGTGACAAAATGTTAAATAACATTCTCATGAACAATTCTCTACTTGCCCTTATTTTATTTCCATTATTTTATTTCCATAGACTGTAGGGCTGTTGGTCTCTTCCCCAACTTGTAATAAAGGATTCGGATTATCTGTTTATATCTTGTGCCTCCTGCACCATACTACCATATGTTTGTTCTGTCCATGAACTCTGCCAGCTGATTTCGCTAATTAGTTGTACCTTCTGCCTGAAGAGCTGTGCTCCCTTGGACGGCCCAGCTACTGGTTACGATCAGGGGTGTGAAGTCCGGGAGTTAGACAGTAAAAATCTCGCCATGCGTTTCTGCCACCCATGAACTCATTAGTCCTCCCTTCTGGCTGAAGAGCTGCGCTTATTAGCGAATCCTGGTGGTGGGGACGAAATAGCGGGGTGGACTTTCAACCCTCTGAACCCAGGCTTCAACACCCCTGCCTTAATATACAACGACCTGATTCAGCACAGCCTTCACGAGTGCAATGTGAAAGCAGAATGCTGGAAGATCTGGTGATAAACGCGTGTGAAATTACAGACTCCCACACGGACAGGCTGCCAGATCTTGGCACGCAGTGGCGTGAAACACCGGCTATGGTAACGCTAGCTTGCTGTCCACCCGCCATTTCTGCAAAACCGGAGACCTGGCGGTAAAAACCGCTGGTAAATAAGATGGAGGTGGACGCAAGCGCAAAATGTATTTATTTATGCATTTATACATTTATTTTTGGAGAGTCTTACCCCTGCGGATGATGGTGTTCCCTCTGTCTGCTGGTATTTTAGATACACACAGCCACCCTGCCAAACACAGTTGGAGTTCTCCCCGGGTGCAGTTTAGCAGGCAGCTTCTGAGACCGTGCATATCCCAGCTGGAAAAACTGAGGCCTTTTTGAGTTGGAAAATATGGCCGCCAAAGTTATCCCATTTGCTTGCTCTCTTTCTCCCTGGCATGTATTGGGTGTTCATTTGTTAGTGCTGTGTCAGGTACAAAACGTATTAAGCATTTTAGGGGCCTTTCACACAGGAGGCGTGCTTGCGTGAGAAAAACGCCATTCGCGACAAAACATGCATGTCAATTAAAAACGGGTAGTTTTTAAGGAGAACTGTAGAAACTGTAGAAACGTTGGTAAGGAAGCACTCCGTCTTAAAAACGTGAGCGCTCCGAGTTTAAACATACAGAGGAGACTCGAAGTAAAAAGACAGGTCTAGTGCATGGTACCATTGGTAAATAATTTAAAAACGACGCGCTGAAAAATGGACTCACCTCCTGCGTGAACAGCCCTTACTGACTCTTTTTGTGCTGGTCTTAGAGTTAACAGATCAGGGTGAAGGCAGGATGAGTGAGATCATTCTGCTCTGGAGGAGATTATTTTAGCTTTCTCACTGTAGGGTTTCATATTGGGACTTCAGGGTTGACAGGTTATAAATCGCTCTGCCGGGACAATCCATTGCCTTCCTGCTATTCGCACTATCAGCTCAACTGCTCATGTGTTGCAGTATCGCTGAAGGAAAGGGTAGAAACATGCTGAAACATGCTGAGATTGTATGCTTGAATCCAGCCCGAGGCATTTCTGTGAGGAGTTAGCATGTGCTCCTGGTGTTCCAAAGACATGAATGTCAGGCTATTTGGAGATGCAGAATTAGCTAGTGTTTGATTGAATGTTGTGTGAGCCCTGTTATGGATTGACAAGCTGCTCAGGGGGTGCTCCTGCCTCTTGTCCATAGTATATCAGGATTGGCTCCACCGACCACCACTCAGCTTTTCCCGACTGGCACTATTTTATCTAAGATCAGTAAAAATTAGCGCATCCAGTGTCCAATAAAACCACGAGAAACAAAACATGAATGACCCTTAATATGCCCCCCCCTTCTGTTATTGTCAGAATAGCGAACTTTCGTTTTCAACCCGGCCCTAGCATGACCAATTCGCTGGAATCGTCTACGCTGGTCATCATTGATATTGAAAAACCTGCCCAGTGGCGGAGCCGGAACTGAGAACTGACAACAATTAGTCCTGGCTAGTTCCAGGCCCGGCGCTAGAACAGGGAATTAGGGGGACACAGACATGTCCCTTTATGACAATTAGGATAGTCCTGGCTAGTTCTCAATTATTTTCCTTTATTGACGTGTTTTCCAATTAGGCCTATCGTAATTGGCGACTGAAGACACGGTTTCTCTCCATATGCGATCTAACAGCGATGAAATCATGGGGTAAATTCAGTAGAACTGAGAATTGGGGTGTACAAAACATGCGTTTTAAACAATTATTAGTCCTGACCCCTGACCTGTTCTCAGTCATTTTCATGATTAACAAAAGGTTCACTCCGAGAGCACTCCACACTTAACAGGTGTTGCTTGTTCTCCCCGATTAGGTAGGAGGACAATCATTCATCTGGATGTGTATTTGCCAAATTTATTCAAAATTGCATACCTGCGCAAATAGCTTGAGCCGCATGCTTTTTATAGCCTATTTCACTGCCGAGGGCCACTTTTTTCACTCAATACCGAGAGTAATTTTGAACAAAGTTGATTTAAATTAAGCAAATTCGCGTCCAAATGAATGATTGTCGTCTTACTTAATCTAACCCCCATTCCCAGTTCTGGCTCCACCACTGCCATATAATGATTGTAGGCTAATAGTCATTAATGATACAACATATGTAATGAACTTACTCATGAATTATTGAAAGTTTTATGAATTGTTCAGATACAAAAATAGAGAATACAAAAATCTCATACAAAATTGAGAAACAAGTTTATGAATATGTCCTCTATGAAAATTAGAGTCATCTTGCTATGCACCATGGAAAACATCAAAGAAACGGTAATCACTGGTGACAGAGAGGCAATATTTGCATTCAAATTGTCGCAAAAATTTGTCTATTATATATGTCCAACAATATCATACTGTGTATTAGGCTTCGTAGCTCGTGGAAGGCGGATTGCCAGGTTAGGAGATGGCAGAAATTCTCCGTCTAGCACTCCTAGCGTCCTGGGCAGAACCCTGATGTAGGATGTTCAGACTGGCCAAACTGCTGTGAGGTTCGGTCAGACATTTGACCTCACCCTTACATTTCATTTTTTAGTATTTGCGAAACCGAAAGTTGAATTTATATATTGATTGTGAGGTTGTTTTCTAACTTGCATGAATTGCAGTGTTGACAACTCTGCCATGGATAAACATGCTACAAAAAATTGTATGTGGACGACTACTGTGCAATTTTTATCTTTGTTTGTTTTTTTTTCTTTTTTTTTCTGCTATATAAGTAATGGCTTGTTTTGCTTGCTCGATTTCCAAATCAACCCCTTTGCAAGATTTATGGGAAAATTGATAGAAATGAGATTGTAAGGTATTGATTCTCGGTTGGTGTAGATTGAAGAAAATAACTCATCTGTAATACGCAGGAAAGAAAAAAAATGACGCAATAATTCAGGGGTAGTGTGCACCATGTAGCCGAGTGCATCGATCCTGGTCTACTGTGTATGAGATCACTACCAGAGAGGAGAAATGAGGGGCCATGAAAGAAAGGAGGAGAGAGAGAGGACAGAGAGAGAAGGGAAAAATCTTTTTATTCATCCACGCTTTATTCCCCATATATGATCGCCCCCTTAGACACCCTGATACTGGCTGTGAACAGAGTTATAAAGCAGACGGGTCAGAAATTGAAAATCCTCTTGTGTTTCACCCACCCTGTTATACTGGATTACTCAATTCATTAAGTGGTTGGTGATTCAAGCCCCAGTGTAGCCACCGTAAGGTCTGTGCTGCTGTTCAAGGGGGATTGACTCTAATTTACTGTATTTTTTGAGTCTAATTTACTGTAAGTTGCTTTGAATGACAGTGTCAGCTGGGTAATTGTATTGAAGGGAGCTATTTAGCAAACTCAGGTGATCAGAACAAAATACCAAAGGGGTCTTATAATGTCTGAACCTGGATTTTAAGCCTTTGTCAGTGAAGTGGAGAGAATCAAAGCTGTTTAACACATGAGTCTCACTGTCACGTGGCCTTGCTGTGATCCCTGCCCACCTCCCCCTCCTGCCGCCATTCTCGTGATCGAGTTTCACGGTGCCGGGAAGAGATGCTCAAAAATGGTCTGAGGGAGCGGTTGGCCACAAACACTGTCCCTTTCCCTCGATCCAAATCCCCCTCAGTCTTTCTGCTGCAACATTCGCCTCCTCATTACATTCCAGGAAAGAGAAAAAATTGAGTTGTCTGGAATTATTTACCTTCATAATAGACCTGTTTTTCAGCTTTTGTAGATATTTTTCAGCTGGTGCAACCTTAGTTATTTGTTACCTTGTTTATGTTTACATAAAGATTTTCAGTAGAGGTCTTTTTTTTTTTTTTGCTGATCTGCAACTATCTAGTATTATTTTTGATACTAAGCCATACCCAGTTTGTAGTGCTTCACTGCAGTCTAGGGGGGAGGTTGATTTTGGGTGAGAACACAACAGCTCCATCAACCCCCTACCCCTCCTCCCCTCATCTCCCCGCGGTGTCATTATTGGGAAATACGAACAGCTCAGGGTCTGGCTTCATGAAATTTCAATGAGCATTGATCCCTGTGATTGCAAGGAATCCTTCAAATGGTGTTTGCAGGAGAGACAGAGGGCGAGAGCGAGAGAGGAAAAAAAAAGCACTTCTCATTTATTTATTGCCATTCGGTTTCTAAACCTTTTCATCTTAAGAGGGTTTTTTTCTTATCTTATGCAGAAGTTTGGGGGGGCAGGTATCATTTACAAAGTTCTGAATTCAGTGATACACGAGTGATCCCTGCAGTGAATTGACAAGCTGTCTGGGGTGTGCTCAGGTTCCCTACCTGCATATTCTAATGCTGATAATACTATCACTGCTGGTAAAGTGTGAGGTCACTGAAGGGTGATTAGAATGCATCAAGCTGAACATTCTAATGCTGATATTACTATTACTGCAGTTAAAGTGTGACGTCACAAAAGTGTGATTAGAATGTGCCAAACCGAATATTTTAATGCTGATATTACTATCACTGCTGGTAAAGTGTGAGGTCACTGAAGGGTGATTAGAAAGTATCAAATTGAACATTCTAATGCTGATATTACTATTACTGCAGTTAAAGTGTGACGTCACAAAAGTTTGATTAGAATGTGCCAAACTGAAATTTCTAATGCAGATATTACTATTACTGCTGGTAAAATGTGACATCACAAAAGTGTGATTAAAATGCATCAAACTGAACTTTCTAACGCTGATATTACTATTACTGCTGGTAAAGTGTGAGGTCAACGAAGCGTGATTAGAAAGCATCAAACCAAACATTCTAATGCTATTACTATCACTGCTGGTAAAGTGTGAGGTCACCAAAGTATGATTAGAAAGCATTAAACTGAACATTCTAATGCTGATATTACTATTACTGCAGTTAAAGTGTGACGTCACAAAAGTGTGATTAAAATGCATCAAACTGAAATTTCTAATGCTGATATTACTATTACTGCTGGTAAAGTGTGAGGTCACAAAAATGTGATTAGAATGCTCCAAACTGATCATTCTAATGCTATTATTGCTGTCACTGCTGGTAAAGCGTGAGCTCACAAAAGTGTGATGAGAATGCACCAAACTGATCATTCTAATGCTGATATTACTGTTACTGCAATTAAACTGTGACATCACAGAACCAAACTGAGCATTCTAACGCTGATATTACTGTTACTGCTGGTAAAGTGTCAGGTCACAAAAGTATGATAAGAATATGCCAAAATGAACATTCTAATGCTGATATTACTAGCAGTACTGTAAGTGTGAGGTCACAAATGTGTGATTAGAATGCATCAAACTGAACATTCTAATGCTGTTATTACTGTCACTGCAGCTAAATTAGCAACGCAGTTCTAGGACACTGATTTCTAATATGCAATACTCCCTTGTCTCCATGAACAGGAATAAGCAGGGTCAAATAATGGATGTATGCATGGATGAATGGATGATTTCACTAATAAACTGTGATGGATTCAGAGTGACTGGAAGTGGAGGCATTCATCCTATAGTCCTTATTTAAAATTCGGAGATAGGCCTGCAGCAAAAACGTGAACTTTTGGAACGGTCATGGGTTAGGTTATTTCTCACAATGTGATATTGTATTTCACATTATTTTGGCAACTCCATGAGCATCGATTTGGAGAATAAGGCAACCAATGTGTTTCAAAACCGCACCTTGCGAAACAAAAGAAAAAGAGAAATAACAGCATTTTTGTGCGAAAGCACCAAACCATAAGAAGTGAAATTCTCCCAGTATTAACTTAGCAGTTATTTTTATCTTAAAACAATGCGTTAATGTAGTCCAGAGAGAAACCCAAAAACCACATGTTCGGTGCTAAATTAATTGGGTAACCACAGCGAAACAGTTAAGGGCGCAAATCTGTTCTCTATAAATACACCATGCGGTGTGGTTTGGGCCATTCCACTTTTGGAGAAGGTTCGATGGGGTGGGGGGGGGGGGCTGCACATATGGGCCGTCGCACGACCTTTCACTTCCCCATTTTATTTTAGCAGCACAATTATGCATGTGTGTTTTGAGGTGTTTTTTTTTTTTATAATGATTATCTACATGTGCATATTGACTTGAGTTTCAGTTGTCTAAATTTAAACAGTTTGCCATTTCTGAGAGATGAAATGAAATGAAAGAAAAGGGAATTAGGTGGAGTTTATTGTTGTTACTGGTCTATTTCTCTACCCCTCTGTCTCTTTCTCTCCATACATGTTCGATTATGTGCTATTATTGTACTTACTATTATAATAATTAGCTTTTGTAATTATTTAATTATAATTATTAGTTGTGTTGGGAGCAGAGGTTGCATGGTAATGGAGGTATTATTAGCATTGTTTTTTTTCCTCTGGTGGTTGAATGTACACAGAATGGCTAATTAAATCCATGTTGCATGGCTGTTTTCTTGTAATTGCTTTACAGAGTGGATGCAGTTCATGTGAATGATGCATACAGTGCTATGGTAACGTCAGTGTGTGATTGGCTGTCTCATTACCCATAATGACACCTCTGGCAGACAGTCATATTAACATGCATGGCAGTTAGTTTTCACTGTGAGGCTTTGCTTTAAACTGGATGTTGACAGAAAGCTCTGTTTCCACCAGCTACATTAATGCGAAAGGCCGTCTCATTTCTACTGTGGCACGGCCAAATGCCTATACAGTGACTCCACACCACTCACCTAAAAACTGATACATAAAAACACGAAAGCGTACTGTCGCGATTTCAATACCCAGTTGCCCAATCAATACCAAAACACAAGAAACTGTTTTGAGAGAACTGAAACTCCTAGTCAGTATGAACATGTGCAGTGGATATTCTAATATTCAGTAGATGACACAAATGCATATAAATATGTATATATTTTGTAACTGTTTGTGTTACTTGTACCATTTCTGCAATCACAGTGGGTATTTATATACCATATGTATTTATAAAAGCTAGTCTCGTAGAGACCCTATGGGACATGAATACGTAGTTCGACCGCGTGTCAGGTTCCCATGCAACACTGCACCGCTCCCATTGATCATTCTGGCCTAAAAACAAACAAAGCCTAATATTGCCATTCATTTGATCAGGCCTGAGGTACCTAGCTAATGAACTAACTTATTAAATAACTAACTGACTTGCTTCCTAAATAAATGAATAATTGAATACATTAGAAGAGTGATGGATACAGACTGTGATGAGTTGAACTTCTTCTGTAGCATACACACATGCACGTGCGCGCGCACACACACACACACACACACACACACACACATATACGCACACACACATACATGCACACACAGAGACACAGACACGTGTGAGGATGTTGCACAATAAATATGTGGGTAAAATGCAAACCATTATTTTACATTAGAGGCTGTCTGCCATAATATCAGCTGAACTTGTTATGCGCTGCTGTCATTTTATGGCGACTGCAGCAGCACTTACCTGCTGCACTGTACAGCTGCAAAACTTTGAATTCTGTTTGCCTGAAATGATTTTTAGACACTTCTGCGTCCTTTGTTCATTCACTCTAAGCAGTGTTCTGTTCTGCATTGAGAGCTCTGGTCAGAAACCTAGCATATAGCTAACCACCCCCACCCCCTCCTCCCCCCGCCTCGCCCCATCTCGCTGTAAGTGTATATTATCCGCTCTGCTAGTGTGCTGATTGGTGGGGAATCAGGAAATCGATGGCAATAAGAGGGAACGAATAGCGCCTGACGTCTACAACTGCCGCCGGCCTGGTGTTTTCACGGAGAGCGCAGCTCCCATTCGTCTCCATACCCCCCGCGCTAATGGAGCGCTCACACTCCGCTTCATTATCCAGCCGTCCCGCGTTTCACCGCGTCCGTAATTACCGGGAACCTGATTAAATATGATATACTGTCATCCTTCTCTTTGGGGGGGTGTAGGAATTCCCCGCTGTCTGACAGGGTCTCGTGCTGGGGGAGGGGGGTTGGTAAGGTCACAGGGCAGCTTTGGCCCACTGTCATTTCTCAAACTGAATCGATTCTTCTCAATTTCTTCCTTAATTTGTACATTCCTCCTCTTGCCCTTAACTAAATTCATGGATCTGCTTTGAGCTGTGTCTGTAGCATCAGAGACAATGAAAGGGCATTAAACAAGGCTTTTACTCTCTCTGTTTTTCTTTTTTATTTAGGCATGTATGACATTATTGCCTCTTCTAGACAAGCGTAGATGTGTGTGTGTGTGTGTGTTTGTGTGTGTGTGTGTGTGTGTGTGTGTGTTTTTCCTCAGTATCTGAAAGATGTAATTCATGTCCCCCATGAGAGGAGAGGCTTTGGGAGGCTCGATGGGTTCTTGACTGGTGAGCATGAGCCAGTGTAGGACAGGCTGATTACAGAGCAGGGGCTCTCACTCCTAACAGGAACATTATGTACCCCCCCACCCCACCCCACCCCACCCCAACACCACCAGGAAAAAGTGTGTGGTTTCACCACGTTTCTTCGACAACATACCTCCCCCCAGTCACCTCCACATTGTCCTAATTACAGTAAGGTTCCCTCCATCCTCTCTCTCTCTCTCTCTCTCTCTCTCTCTCTCTCTTTCTATGTCTCTCTCGTTTATTATTGAATTCATTATGGTTTGTGAATCAATTGCTTTGCATAATGCACCAATCAAGGGGTGTTACATTGTCTCTCTTACTGTCTCTCACTGAAAACAATGAAAACAATGTTAGCTTAGCATGTGTTATTGTCTTAATTTGTGTCTTAATTTCTTATTTGTGTTGGTTATTAAGAAAATGTCAGCCTGATTCAAGTCACTGAAAGTGAATGATGAAATCAGTCAATTCATCTCACCTCATTGGGGAAAAAAAATTTGTTCTAGAGCCTGAAAGATTACAGAAATAAGATCTCAAGTCCAAATATAAGATAGAGCTTTTGTTGAGATTGGCTGATTTTCTGTTTTTTTGCGGTGTATTATCTCTCTCACTTCTCTCGTGTTCTCTCACCAGAGCTTTGAGGTGGTCGTCTCGCACATTTGGTGGTGCGCCACATCCACCCCCCTCCATACCTCCACTCCACCCCCCCCCCTCGCGCCTGTTGCTGTAGGCACTAGGGGAGCTACCAAAGGGACCACAACACACAAACAGGCTAACATAACAGTACCCCCATGCTGAAGAAAGGGTCATTGTTTCAGTGTCAAAATACTGAGAGGCGCCTTTCACTAAGGCCTGGGGAGGGTTACGAAAACAGGAATTAGAAAGTGTAGAAATGTCAGGAGGGGGCGAGGAGGGGATCATTTGGAGTGCCGTTTGGCTCAGCGCGACATGTATCGCATTCCTTTTTAAATACTGGGGTCGGATTCTCACTCAATAGCAAGCATAAACCACCCATTCTGGATCCGTCTCCATTTCAAAGGATTTGTGGCTTACAGGGTTTTTTTAAAATGAGATTTGGGAATAGCGGTCAAAGTTTTAACAAGATCACCTAAAGTCGACCTAAAGTTGGTATTTACCATCAATCCTGGTTATTCAAACCTGTTCCTATAGGTTTTTACTCCAAATCTAATAAAGCACTCCCCATTCAGCACCTTGAGGTCACAATAAAGGAGGGTTGGGCAGCCCTGCTAAAAAAATAATTGAATTATAAATGAATTGTATTCATGCCATCTGAAAGTTCATTTGAGTGAGTAGTTAAATTAATCATTGGGAGGGATGTCCTTTGAAAAGTCCGCCTCATATAGCCACACCCATTCCTTTATTCAACTGGGTAGCGGAAATTGTTCTGTGATGTCACATTTTATGACATCACAGTGGTTGTGGTAGTTCAATGTGATAAGCTTCTGAAAAAAAAAAAAAAAAAAAGTTGGTTGTACATCTTCACACGTCCAGGCCAAACTATTCGACTCAGCCTCTTAATGGCCGGGTCGCACTGCACGCGGAACCGAAGCGCAGCGCCCTGGAGCGGAGGCAGTTTCCAATCGGCGCCCATGTTAACCTATCTGACTGGTCGCACATCCACGCTTGGAGCGGCGTGCCCGCACAGGCTCGCGCGCTGCAGCGCTTCAGTTCGGCGTCTATTCGATTTTTCACGCGAGCCCCGAGAGCTGCTGTCAAGCTGGATAGACCAGATAGTACCAGACAGGAAGTCGAGCACAGAAAAGGCGAGAGAATCCGGCCAATTTTCAAAATAAAATAAATTAAATGACGATTAAATGACCATGTTTATATTTTTAAAAAACACAACCGAACACATTATTCCGTCATCACACTTTATTACGATTTTAATATAGTTTATGTCACCGAGCCATCAGAGCTAACTACACAAAAACAATGGTCGAAACACTCAGCCCGATTCATTCGGTGTTTATCCCTAGAAAACTCATTAAAACACGCGCCCAATACGTGGACATGCTATGAAAAATTATCATTAACTTATTACGTTATAAAACGATGAAAATATTGACTTACCCATGTTTAAAATGAACTTCAAATGTGGGAAAACCGACACTGGCAGTATAGACGAGCAGAGTCGATGTTTGACCGGCGCGGAGAGAGCACGAGAAGAACGCTCCCTATGCGACCAGCCAAGCGCCTGCGGGGACGGGAAATGGCGCGCGCAGCGCTTCTGCAGGCAGTGCGTTCAGGCTGTAAGACTATGATGATGTGGAGAGCAGGGAAGGGATGAATCTAGAGATCTGGGTTTTGTTTCCCAAAAGCACAGATGCTAACTTAATTAGTTGGAACTATTGACAGTATATGGTCGAACTGGTTAACCGAGAATTTTGGAGAAGTTGTATTTGTTTGGAGCTACATTCAGGTCTCATTATATACCAAATTATCGTTATCCTCTTTTTGGAAACGTTCATGAAATCAAAATGTCCTCATTGTTGCAACAACTTCCAGTGGTTTTTAGAATGTTAACAGTCTTTGCCAGTCCTGCGGTTGTGCGTGTATCATGTATGTCTCGTGTCAGCCCAATCTATGAAACATGCATCAACCATCAACCCCCCCCCCCCCCCCCCCTCTCGAGTTTGACTGACAGCCTTTTTATTCTCTTAGTTCTGACAACATAACTGGTTTGTCCAAGTAATTGCGGCACTAAATGTGAAATAAAAATGTTCTTTCACTCCCGCCGATTACCGAGCCATCCCTGTTTTTAAGCACTCACCCATCTCACTCATACAAATAAGGCAAATGTCCCTTCTTTGGGAATGCAAAATGGCTTCCATTAGCAAGATGGCGTATTTAAATCCATCACACATCCCAAGTTATGGCTGTTTTACCTTTGATACTTCCTACTGAAGCCAGTGATGCTTTTAACAGTGAAATACATTTTTGCCATCCCGTGATAGAAGCTGCATTAATGGCCCAAGTATTGCGCTTGATAAATTATTAACACAAATTGATGTTCGTGTGTAGCCTTTTTTGAAGTTGAAGTTTGAAATGGTGTTCCATACCACAATTTCAACACTCAATGTTTCAAGCCTAGAATTGATTTGCTTGGTCGATTCATTTGTACATTGCATTTTGTGCGATATAAAATAAATTAAGACTATTTGAATGTATTTTTTCTGTATTGATATGGGGTAACAGGATTCTTTATGCATATAGGCTAAAATGGCGCCCTAAAGTTTTCCTGGGAGACCATTTATGGCCCAGAGGCCTGGTACACTACAAGCACCAAAACATAGTTGAAAGTCAATTTCAGTTATTATTTATTCTACTGTATTTTTTTCCACATATTTATTCTTTGAACTGGTCAATAATGCTGCCAGTGAGGTACTTTGACTTATTACATCATTTTTAATAGAGAAATATTCACTTGCAAACAATAACAAGATGTTTTTCACTCGAGAAAAGCCTAAGTTAAGGCAGGCTCTGCCGAACGTTCACCACTGACGTCAGCACGTATAGCATCATCATTGATGTAACTTCACAGGAAAGTCATTCACAGATATCTTTTCCCTGCCCAGATATTTGTGTTTTAGTCTGGTTTCTTTGAAAGGTTTTTACCAATTTCCCTCATATTTTGTCCTGCAGCACTGAATGAGCCCACGATTGACTACGGCTTCCAGAGGCTCCAGAAGGTGATTCCGCGTCACCCCGGAGATCCGGAACGCTTACCGAAGGTGCAGAAAATTCCTTATCTTTTCCTATCTATCTACACTGAACTCCGTGACCCGCCCTCTTTTTCCAGGAGCCAATCAGAGTGCCTGCTACTTTGGCAATCTCCCTCACCCTTTGTCCTTGGCTTGCTGTAGGGTTAGTGTGTGGTAATTAGGGGGGAACACTATTGTTTCACCCAGAGAAGTGTGGAGGTCTGATTGTGCAAGCAGGCTGAAAGCCTGAGGCCTGTGCTCGCCTTATGGGCTGCTCTGGATGCTGGGTCACAGTTTTTATTTATATGTGAGACAAGAGCTATGTGTGTGTGTGTGTGTTTGTCCTTGAGAGGAATGAGTGGTGTTTGTGTGTATTTGTTCCAGATGGGATGATGTGAGACTGTACAGGTTACTGTCTCCTTTAATGGGTATGACCTGTGTGTGTGTGTTTGTGTGTGTGTGTGTGTGTGTGTGTGTGTGTGCATGTGTGCATGTGTGTATTTGTATGCCCGTTCGTTTTTGTTCTTGAAAATGTGTGTCTGTGTCTTTGTGTGTGCCTGTTTGCGTGAGTGAATGTTTAGACACTTGTGTGTATTTTGTATTGGATGTGCGTGACTTTACAGTTGCCCTGTGTCAGCTAGCTGGGCTATTTCTGCAATGAAAGGAAATTAATTTCAGCCTCGCAGCTTGTGTGGATTTTTTATGCTTCTTCGAACAGAAAGCCGCCCCTTGCGTCTCTCTCTGTTCCCTGCGAAACACTGCGACATAAAACAACAACATCTCTCCCTGTGTGGGATCTCTGAAGTCTCTGTAATAGCAAGAAGAAGAGGCTGAAACACATGCTAATGATCAATATTAAAATGTGTGCTGACAAGAGAAGATGTAGCGGGAGAGGTAATGGGGTCCAAGCATATAGGGGTAGGGTGTCATAAATTATATACAGATATACAGTTAGATGTACGTACATGTCATGACTGTCTGTACTGGTGTAAAATGGATTTAGACGGCTACATCAGAGCACCACATCACTTCAGATAACATTGCAAATTGGCCAGTACAAACACCTGGGCAAATGCTCCCGTTATTCTTTCTAAGTGAGAACAATGGTTAATTCATAGGAATCTTTAGCCTTGAGTCTTGTATGTCATTTAAAACATGTTTCGTTGAAATTAGGTGGAAAAATAAAAACATTAAGAGGTACATGACGGGTGTCATTACTGCCCAAAATTGATAATGCTTCATGCCCTATATTTGAGGTCATGTGGCTGAGCCGTCATTAGCGCTGTAAGCTCTCCACACACACAGAGCGATTTTACTGGGAGATTGCCTGCATTGGAGGGCTAAAAAAAAGAGAGCGATTTATATTCTCTGCCCGCCACGTGTGTTGTGTGGTGTTGTTTCCTACGTGTAAATTGATCCAGTGGGAGTAATAAATACACGCCGCTTTATCGTGGCCCTCAGTGCCTCGTAGCCCCAGGGCCCTGTGGGTAATGGAGTAATGGAGAGTCATTATGGGGGCATTGTCCGTTGAGGCGTATTACCCCTCCCCTCACAATGCCAAACATCCAATCAAGAGTCTCCTGTCCCTGCTGTTTCTCCCTTGTGGGGACGTCCCCTTGAACCATGTTTTCATGAAGCCAATGTGCATAGGCCTCAAAATCAGTGTAAAGATACACCATGCAGGGCAGCTGAAGATATCAGGGTGTCCTTTAAATTATCCCCCTCAACTCTGCACTCCCATGAGTGAGTTTGTAAAATGCATTCAAACCTTTGGAACTTAAGGCCTTTTTGAATTCTAGTGGTCCCAAGCTTTCCAAAGATACCAAATATCTCCTTCTGAATTACTGGGAAATGTGTATAAAATAATGCTCAAGATCTACATGTTTCCTGGATGAAGTAATGCTGCGGCCTTAAAAAAAAACATGGTGTCCTGGGCATAAATATTTCATTCTATAAACCGTAAGTGGCATATAACTTCAATAAAGTGGTGCGACAGGCAGATACCAAGTATGTATTGTAGGGATCTGCTCAGATCACTACAATGTGTGACATTTCATGTACATGTAAAATGTTTTTTTCTGACTTTGGACCGACCTTAGGATAAACTTAAGTGAAAATTCATAGTTTAAGAGGAAAAATCTCAGTCCTCGTGAGGCCTTTGAGCAGGGGGCTCGAAATGTGACTTGTTCAGACACACATGAGCCTGATCAGTTACTGTCCGCACATCAGGTGTGTTTAAGGTGGAGCCCAACAAATACCTGGATGCGGCTGGTGTGTCCATGCGGCTGGTGTGTGTGTGTGAGGAGAGGTCAGGGAACCAATGCAGTGCACAGTGCTGGTGAGGACGTGAGGCAGTCTCTCTACGCCATGTTCAAGAGCTCTGTGGTTCCTCTCTGTGGGGTCCCCAAATGAGTGTTGCCCTGGCTGTCTCTATGGTGTTGACAGCCTATGAGCACGTCCTTCTCCGGCCTCAATGTGGGAGATTTGAATCCAGCCTGTGACCTGCATCACACTTCTCTCCATCTTCCTCTTGTCCTTCATTCAATCTGTCTATCCAAGCTATCCTCCCAGAGAAAAGCTAGCAAAAATTGCAAGTGTTAAAACCATGTTTAAACTGTA
This sequence comes from Gymnothorax javanicus, assembly GCA_029692085.1. Taxonomy (NCBI): domain Eukaryota; kingdom Metazoa; phylum Chordata; class Actinopteri; order Anguilliformes; family Muraenidae; genus Gymnothorax; species Gymnothorax javanicus. Next base: position 78,206,371 of record CM056199.1, read on the forward strand.
CACTGTACAGTTATATCCATTTCAACTCTTTACATTTGTGTACTTTCAATATTTAACAGTACTTTTTTCCTAAATAAAAAACTCTGACTTTTTTTCACAGTTTGTTAATTAACTGGTACTTACTGTATGGTGAAAGGCATGCTGCTAAATACAGGCTGCTGAGGTCACCTGTCTCTGGCAGTGTAATAATCCTCAGGGTCTGTTAATTTATTAGTGCCTTTGAAAACTGGGTTAGCTTGAGTCAGATATACCAAGCACATTCATTTTAAAGTAAAAATGTGCGAAACTTTCATTTATTTTATGTTTATCTAAACAAACAAAATATAAACAATTTTCTGCGTGTGATTAATGGTTGTCACTTACCTATGCTAGATTACCTTTGCGATTCATTAATTTGTGATAAAGATGTGATCTATGCAAAACATCCACTATAATGAATGCGTGGGCGGCGTAAATCATCCTTATCTATGAACAATTAAAATTAAACAATGTTTCCTTGCAGGATATTATCGATATTTATAGTTTTGAGCCGTCATTCTCAATGATGTCTCACCACCATCTCATTATACTCAAAGGGGTGATACAGGCAAAAAAGACATAATGCACGTACAGATGACAAATAATAAATTAGAGCATAGAACAGGTTTAGTCCCTGGTTATGATATACATCTCTCTAAGATCCCTTGTTTTTATTTTTTTTACTAAAATTTGAAATGAGTGAAAACACGACTAAAGCTATTCAAAGCCATTTGGGCTCCTGAGCCCGCGGACCCAGTCCTGGCATTGTGTATCTGCAGTGTCGCATTTCACTGGTGTTTCTAGATAGCATTTCACACATTTAATGTGAAAGAGAAACGTCTGTGGATGTAGGAGTTCACCAGATTATTATAGGTTATGTTGCGGTGTGGAGGGAGAGAAAGTCTCTCTCTCTCTCTCTCTCTCTCTCTCTCTCTCTCTCTCTCTTTCACTCTGTCTTTCACTCTCTTTGTTGGATTTACTCTGACTGCTATGTGGCATATGGCTCTTGATTGTCCCACACTCCAGTGTCCATCTGGGGTTAGGCAGCTGTGGGGTGCCTTACATGCAATGATGTCATCGTCTCCAGTAACCGCTTGGTCACCGTGGCAACAAACCCTCACACACATCCATCTGTAGAGTTTAGATCCATGGCGCTGGAAGTGGTCTAACATGGAAACAATGCACAGAAGTTCCACATGGGACATGAGACAGACCTGCCCTTGTGATGCAATAATGGGCTGAAAGAGCAGATGGCTATTGTGACATCACTAATGATTTGTGCCTCAGAAGTTTTCCACACACTGAAGTAAATCAGTACAAATGATCGTAGTTACATCCACTGATCTTATTTTTTTTTTTTAGAAAATGGTTTAATCAAGTTCCTTATTTTTAACATTCTTAAGGCCTGATCCGAAACTCGACCAAGGGTCACCATCACTGAGGAGACTCAAATTGGTTAGATCAGTTAGGATTTACCCTAAGTAGTGGCCATTTTCACAGGTGTCTTGTGCAGGGAAAGATGGGATCATCCTTTTTTTTTTTTATTAATGTGTGAATATAAATCTTTCTCTCATCTGTTTCACACGTCCCATTTATAACCAATAACGTTTCACACTGACCCTTGAACACCATTTTACTCATTTATTTCTGAAATTCCCCAGCCCCCAACTTACTCCTTTTTCTGCTCTTTGCAATAAAGGGAGCAAACAGCAAGAAAAAGAGGGAAGAATAGGAGGGCCATATGTGAAATGTGAACAATTGGAATGAGCCCAGTTTTCTAGTCTTTCAAGCAAAACCCCACAGATTGACATTGTCATAAATCATTTGTGTGGTAAAAATCTTTCAAGTGAAACAATTAAAAAGCCTTTTGTGACATCACCGATCATTTTTTTTTTTTTTTGCTTCGGAAGTTTTCACTCTTTCAAATAAAATAGGGCAGATGGGCATTGTGACATCACTAATCATTTATGCCGTGGAAGTGTTCCACTCTTTGAATTGAAACAGTGTAAGAGGCCATTGTGACATCACGGATCTTTTTCTGCGGTGAGAGAGTTACAGTCTGTTGAGTGAGAGTGTATTGGGGGGCCTCTGTTCTGTGTGCGCTGTGCTTGATTGCGACTCAGGCCCTGCTGTACTGTGACAGAGAGAGGCTGAGGGAGGCGGGTCCCTGTCTGTCATGTTGCGCGGCGGTATTTCTCGCCGAGAGCGCGAGTACAGTGCAGCGCGTCTCACCCCATTAGCTCACATTAACCTCAAATTTACAGCATCAGCAGTGTGATCCGGGAACACAGCCAGCCACTGTCATTCACGCTCACACGGACACACACACTCGCACAGATACACGCATAGGCACAACACACCCAGGCACACACACGCACACGCACACACACACGCTGGCTGACGCACATACACTACTCTAACAGTGACTCAAACACAGGCACATGCAGTACACCACTGACTCACTCATCACACACATATGCAAATACTCACACACCCACACACACACATTTACAAACACATACAGAAGTGCTTGCACGAACAAATATACACACCTCACACACACACACACACACACACACACACACATAGATACGCATACACACAAAAGACACTAGACACATGCATTCACCTTCCCCAGAGCCCACTAACAAACACTCCAACAAATGGCTCCAAAGTCAGGACAATCAGACCCTTATCTGAATTAGCTGCCTAAGTGTTCACTGATCTGTATATTTGTACTATTGTTAAAATTCAGAATTGGTAGTGGCAGTAATGTACTTGTCAGCTGATGGGTGTATGCTGAGAAAATGGGCACTTGGTATGAAAATGTTTCCTTTTACGGTACTAAAGTTGGGGGTGGGGGGGTGGGGATTGGTGTAACCACCTACTATCAGCCATTCAGCGAGGCTTGCTGATGATAGGATGTCAGTGTCACATGACCGGATGATGTCATTTCTGACTGCACACAGTGAATCATCCTCTTGGAAGAGGAAGGCTTATGTGATACACCCCTTTGACTCAACCCTGCCGCCTGGGATTTCGGACCTTTGGTTACCACGGTGACCGCCCTCTTCCTCATCGTTGCTGATACAGCAAGAAATTAGGCTTTGGCTGAGTGATTGTTCTATCCCATGATGCATTGTGGGAGCTTTGGTACTGTGGAGGTGTGAATATCCCACGATGTACAACTGCATCCTGCGATAATGCCCCTTCCGTTGTGTCATGCTCTTATTTTGAAAATCCACCTGTTTTAGTACCCCACTGGCTCTGGTCATGTGCCAGACAGCCAAGAACTTGTTCAGCACATTGCCATTTGAGCTCGCAGGGTTGCCAGGTTAGAAGAAAAGCCAGCAGAAATCCCTCTCCAATGCTATGTCTTCAACTCCGCTTATACCCAACCACACAAACAGTTCTCGTAGTGGTGCCATATAAAGGCCATACCAGAAAGGATGGACGTCTTTCCTGATTTTGAGATGGACATATAACAGACCTTGATGGGGTTGGACTGAAGGCAATTTTAATTTATTTTATCTCTTTTAGTGTAATTAATACACAGAAACATTTGAATCCCTTCAGGCTTATGACATAAATATCTCCTTAAAAGGATTCAACCAACAGACTAGGGAGTAACTTCTATTTTTTCTCAAGAGGCCATCTCGTGATGACCTGACAGAGTTTGGGTTGCCCGACTCCCCCGTTTTCAACTGTTTTCTGTCATGACTGTGGCCACCCAACCTCCCAGTGGGCAATCGTCAACAACAACCCCTGTTATTCTCTGAAAGACTGGAGCAAAAATACTCAACTGTCTCACACCAGATGTTCGGAGGAAGTGCAGTGGCATGTCTGTTGGCACTACTTGTCCGTATGTGAGTGTATGTGTGTATATGTGGGTGCATGACTTTTAGTGTGTGAGAGTGTGCACGTGTGTTTTTGTTTTTACAATTTTAATTTGGCACATGGAGGGCTACAGTTACTGGGAGATAACTCAGACACTTTGTCCTGGGCCCAGACCCAAGGCAGGGGGGGTGTATATTTACACCAGATACATTCTGTTCCATGCCTGAGAATTCACAGCTGCAACCCTTTGTCCACGCTCACGTGTGTGTGTGTGTGTGTGTGTGTGTGTGTGCTATCTGTGAAAAAGGTACAGCGTCTCTATATGTGTGCGTCTGTCTGTGTGTACGTGTGTTGGTCTGTGTGTTTGTGTTGTAATTTGTGAGTGAGTCCCTGCAGAGATGACAGGTGAACTGGCTGTATCATTTCCTCACCTGCGAGGATAAAACCTAGGTGAGATGATATTGGACACATCCAGTATAGGCCAAACAGCCTTTCACACTCCGGAATTCCGGCATTGAGTCGTTTTGCCTCTGAGTGATGAGTTATTACCAGCCCCCCCCCCTTACACCATGAAGGGGCACCCTCAGCTTCAGTGTATTTTTTGTTTTTATTTGTTATTACCTACGGTCAGCCAGTTTCCCTGGTCCAGTGTGGCTTGCAAAGGGTTAATTTGGAAACCACCCACCTACAGCCCCTGTCCCCCACCCCCACAGGGCCGTGCTATAGCCCAGGTGATCCATCACCGTGACGGCGGCTGTCCAGGGCCGGCCCTCACACAGGTTAGCGGATCGAACCCGCCGCCGCTCCCACTCCATTATTGTTCGCCCGGCGGTAATTGAGTCGCGGGAAAGAGTGGGGGAGGGGGGGAGGAGAAACAGTGGAAGAGAGAGAGGAGGAAGAGAGAGGATTGCATGACCAGGGAAATGGAGAGAGCCTGTTTTGCTATCCACTTTGCTATTTTGCTATGCTATCTTGTGTTATTATTTACGACTATTTATTTCAGTAGTAAGAACAATGAAATGAGCTTGTATCATGAAACAAACTTGCACTGTATGAAGACATTTACAGCTGATTTCATAGCAGCCAGTTCAGAAAGTCAGGGTAGATTCCAAACTATATGTACTGCAACTATTTAAACTTTCCCATGTAAATACTAGGTGGGTAGGATTGACTGATGGAACTATCCCTCTGAATATTTCTCAGTTATTTTTAAAATTGGTCCTGGCCTTTGTTTCCTCCTCTCAGTGTTGCTGTGCCCCCCCCATATTAACAGCATCCAGTCTGTAGCCTGATTGTTCATTTTGGCTCTATTGATTCCTCCCCCCACCTCCTTTATTGAGGCAATAAGTTTGTTGACGGCACTTCTCTCCAGTGCCTGGTAGGGAACAGGGGAATGGTTTTAGGGGTACAGGGTGAGGTCAGCAGGGGTTGGGTTGGGGGGGGGTTCAGGCTGCCGGGACAGGGGGCCGCACCGCACCGCGCCGTACCGCACCTCTCCCCAATCCAGTTTAATCACTCTTGCATTCACACCCCCACCTGCCCCCAGAACAGAGTATTACGGTTGAAGGTCGTAACATGGTTTTAATTGGGTATCTTACTCCTACGGTTTCATTCAAAAAACACACAAAAATGTGCTAACGGAGTGCAATCAGATCATTGAGGGACATGAAATGTGAAATATCTCTGCAGTGTCTTCGCAGTCCATATGTATTTGGACAGCAAACTCTTTAAGGAGGACTGCAGTTCCTACATCGTTCTAACAATATAGATGTAAATTACCCACACAATCAAATCTGAATCTTAATTTTAGCGGTGTATCAATTGCTTTCAGATTCAAATTAGGTGTGGCACAGTGCAGAGAATCGCTGTCCAAATATTTCTGAACTATGGAGTATCTTACTTCGGGAGGCAAAATAAACTGGTGGAGGCACACAGCCAAGGTTAGGCTGTCAGAGAGACAGGCTGGGCTGAGCAGACGGTGTATTGGTCCGTATAAAGGGATTATCCTAAACCCCCTGACTTCTGATTTTGCTGTTGAACACTGACTCGTATGGGGTGAGGACGTCCGAGCTTCGTCCGTTTGGCTCCGGATCAGAGCGGCCAATCTGTTCCCCGTTCGGCCTCCCTTTTCCCCCAGTTTTTTATTTTTATTTTGCTGTGTATCCTAACCCCCACCCCTCCATCTTTATCTGGAGCGCTCGCCCCTTGGAGAGTTCAGGGTTCTATTTCTAGGTTTGCCTCAGATAGGAGTACAACAGAAACGCGCTGAATGACCCCGAACCGTGCGAACAAAGGACTGCAATAACACTGAAGGACTTTTCCGTTTTGTGATGTATGGCTGCCCTACCCTGTATCTGGGGAACTGCAGTATTGTCCTGTTGGTTTGTAGCCCTTACAAAAGCACAACTTTCAACTTTTTTCTATCCTGGAGAGCTGCTAATCGTTAGAACCACGTGGGCCAAATTAGGTTTGGAGTGGAAAAATTCAGCATGGTGAATCTCCAGCAATAAGGTTGGACGGCCTTATTAGTGATAGGCTGTACAAAAAGGTTATTAGAGGAACACCATTAAACAAGCAATCCTGGGAGACAAAATGAACTCTGTAATAGCGTACGAAAATATAAAACGACCATTGCAGTTCAATCCATGGTCACCTGTGACACATGCAGCAAGCTCCAAAGATAACAAGGGCACAAGTTATTTACGAGTTTGGAAAAATTATGTTTGGTCTCAAAATGCTCCTGTGCCTCATCTCATTGTTTGTGGTTTGAGTTTATTAAGGAATCAGGTGAGCCAAAATGGGGAGGGAGAGTGCATGTATTCTCCTGTCGTGTTTTAGACAGATTTTGACGTGCCAGGGAGCAATCGACTGGCTGAGAGTAACCTTTCCGGGGGTGGGATGATGGATGAATTATGCAGAGCGAGGACACAGGAGAAAGATCACTGATGACTGATGGGCAAAAATTTGAGCCAAGAGTTGGAGGGGGGGAGGGGCAGCGGGTCAGGTGGTAGGGGCGATGGTTGGGTTGGGGTTAGGTTTGGATGAAGCTCTGGGTTTTCTGGTGAAGATCCAGCCTTTATGTTCTGTGTAAGATGCCAGGGATTGCTTACAAAAATGAGAATGGACCATCTTTTGTTTTTCTGTTCATGCTGCTGGTTATTTTAACCCTTTGTTGCACAGTGGTTACAAAAATAACTAAACCCAGCCACCACCCTTTATAGGCAAAGAGGAAAAGAGTCATGCAACAAAGCGTTAATAAATGTCTAATTGAATCACTCTTTGACTAATTTCTTACTTTCGTAATTGTGACCAACCAAACTAGGAGAATGGCTGTTAATATTGTTATGACTGCTACCCATGATGCCCTGGGCATCGCATCTCCTGAACTCCACAGACTAATTTGTACTTTAATTTGCATAATGATGTAAATCAGAGTTTACCAATGAGAGCACAGTTGTACATATTATTGCACCTTGGTATTACCCACCATCTAGGATCTACGTAGCTTTTAGACTTCATTTGATTTTCCTTATCAGTAACTTTTCTGGTAAAAGCAAAGTTTGTATGTGAGTGTGCGTGCATATGTGTGTGTGTGTGTGTGTGTGTGTATCTGCCCCTCATAGAGGCTCAGCAAGGATTGGCCATGTCTGTGACATGCTCAGCTCAGCCCAAAGCCTCAAGCATATCCTCCATCTCCCCGCTACCTGCGACTCCAGAAATGCGTTTGGATCTGTGCGCTCGTGCGTGTGCGCCTGCATGTGTGTGTCTGTGTTTCTTTTTGGCCAGAGCCTAGAACGTGCCCTCTAATCCCTCACTTCCTGCTGCCATGGAAATACAAGTCTACTCACCTGAATGCACCACACGCCCTTTTTTAAGGGGCCTCTCAAGGTCCACTAATGACTAACACAAGGTTGCTCAGGCCTAACGGAGTCTGTGTTTAGCGGCCTCTTTGTTTCACAGGTAGGGGTCGAGGAAGCTTGCGATTCACACAAAGTATGATTCAGTGCATGGTCAGCACTTTCTGGTGCCTGTGAAATAGTGTTTACTTTACCATAGGCACAGTGCAATCTGCTGAAGAACTAGACATCATGGACACTGCCATAATATGATTAATCTGAATGGGATCCTGACAACTAAATGGCAAACAAATAAGAACTGAGTGTGATGATCTCACCTTTATTGCTTGTTGTCCTGGTGATGTGATGCAGAACTTAATTGGGTTTGTCTGCTTGCGTGTGTGTGTGTGTGTGTGTGTGTGTGTGTGTTTGTGTGTTTGTAAATTCTCGATACCATTAGCTGGGTTTTGTGAGTGAGTCACCATGTGATGACTCCACCGGTGAGTGCAGTCGCGGTAATCGCAGTGCATTGCCGGTAATTTGTGGGTATATTCGGCTCGATATCGCGAACCAGCTAAGACCCCCTGCCTTCGCATTGGGCTGTCGTGTGGCTTTAACTGACGCTTTTCCATTTTTTTATAATGGAAGTGATGTCAGCCACTTAATTCTCTGCCTCTAGTGATGTCATCATGGCTGAGAGGGAGTGGTGAGGTCAGCACATTGTGCATGTGTAATGCTCCGCCACAGAGTGATAAAAAAGCCTCAAGCAAATTAAATGAAATCTTTCTTTGACTATATCACAAAGAATCGTCATATTGAACTTTACGGATGACCCTGGCCTAACCCCTGCCCCACCCCCTCAAGAACAAGCCTAAGGTAACCGTGGTTAGAAAAAAAACACTTAGTATAGCGCACTACAAATAGTTTGATACAATTTTGAGAAATAGATGGCTGAGTGAAACAGCCATTGTTTAAGTGCACATTATTGGCCACCTGAACTTCTTTTTTCTTAGTTGATGTTGTGTGTTTCAGCAAAACAAAATGTGTGCATTGAAGATATCCAATCACAAATCTCCTTGCTCACAGCATAAAGCACACCCATCGGCTTACTCATGGATCCAAACATCACCGAGGCCCAAGATCTGACTTACACAGCAAAGAATCCTATTGGTGGAAGCAATGTACTGAAAGACCCATAAGTGTTTGGACTTTGACTTAATTCAAACAGCTGCTATTCAAATGTGGATTACTTGATACTTATGTACATACCCTCAAATTAAAGCTTGCAGGCTTCAGTTCAATACATTCTTGTTAAGTGGACCATGTAAGCACTACAGTCCTTTAAAACTGAGACACTGTTCAAATGATAATGGACCTCGTTAGGCACAGGCATTCCCAATGTTTGAAGGGGCGGGGTTTGTAGCTGTCACTCAGCTCTGTGGGGGTAGGGCAGAATGGAAGCACATACAGTTAAGGATGTACTGTAAATAAGAATTAAGAAATAAGAAAGGCGCAGTAGATGGCAATGAAAGTCAGAGATGTATGGAGGGCTATGGCTGGAAGTATGACATCATCTTATTAGACGGAAGACACTGACCCGTAGCTTATGTTATGACTTTTAACAGAACATCAGCGGATGATAAAATTGCAAATGAACTGGGGGAGTAAGGATTGACTTCCCAGGTTTTTACAAGCCTGGCTCCCTTGTAAAATGTGTCTTTGCCTTTGCTTCCTCATCCAAAGATTGATGTGAAGAGCTTTATGCTTTTAGCATCTCCGGCAATGCAAATGTAATGAGTCGTTGCGATCATTTCCACATTAAAGCACCCTGTGCACAAGGGCTCTTTCTGTGCTCAACTACAGCGAGATCCCCAAGTACTTGATGTTGACCAAAGGCCAGCCGCAATTAGAGGGCGTAAACACCCATATGGAGTGAACCATGTTTGAAATACAGTTCTTTAAATTCAGATCTCTGCAAATATTAATGGAACCCGCTGTCCGCATGCTGCTCGTGCACACTGATGAGTAAAGAGAAACGCTGTCAGCACCATCTTGTTGAAAAACAGTGAGGTTGAGATGAGGACAGGCAGACTATGGTATTTTACTGTCAGACCCAGGCTCTGGCAGTCAGGATGCAGACGTCTGAATGTTGGGAGTCATCCTCTGGTTAATGAAGCATTTGACCGGTAGCAGTCAGGCTGGTTGGAGGCCGGATCATGTTTCCTTCCTGCCTGTCGTTAGTTGCCGAGGTTTACGGTAACTGCTCAAGCAGGGAAGAAACAGGCTCCTGTTACAGGCTCTGGATTCGAGGTAATGTGATTTGTTTCATTTAGTCTGGGGAAAAAACTTTCGTAGCTGCTGCTGCTAATGTGATCTCGACATCACCAGGGAGACGGGATAGGTATGGATGGGGCCTGTGACGACTGGAAGAATTGCTAAGAAATGTCAGGGTGAGAATAGTTGTCAGTGGATACTTACGTACGTGTATTATAGAGGTGTTGGTTTGTTTCAGGAGTTCTTGGTACAAATATGGGGAAAAATGGTTCTAAAAGGAACCCTGTGATTCCAGAGAAGAACCCGTCTGGTGTATGGGTTCTTTGTTAGATGGTTTGCTATGATAGTGGGTACCATAAAGAACAGGGGCGCTCAGCAAGCGCACACCACTGCCAAGGCCCAACAGTGTCCAACATATCTGGGACACATATGAGTTGCGCTATGATGAACCACCACACAAGTAAATAAAAAATTCCGGGGCCCAGAATTTGATTTGATCACTCTTAAATTAAAATTACATCGAAGTTCGGCCAAAACACAATACTGGTAAAAATTTTCCAAAAATCTGCTTGTAACTTTTTCCGTAATGTTGCTAACAAGCAAACATACTTGCCCACAAACTGATGGTAAAACAAAACCCTCTTGGTGGAGATGAAACTGGTTCCTCTGTGGAGTCAAGCCAAAAAACCTTCTTTTTTTTTTTTGGAGAGACTTTCTTTCCCCCAGATACTTCCCCCCAACCTAACCACATCCATGACATCTACAGAGGTCTTCCTCGGCGATCGCATTTATGATATTCAGGAGTTTAAGGGCTGTGCCTCCAGATATATTGACCTGCATGATTTATTCATATGGATGTCTTCATAGAGAGCAGCACTAGGATGGATATCTGTGAGCTAAACAGCACTCTCTCCAGAAAAAAACTGACCCTCCCACCCCCCGACCCCTCACTCAAAGCCTCCTCCAAACCCCACCAACAATGAACTCCCCCGCTCTTAATTCCTTGATGTCTTCAAGGCGTCATCCATGGAGGGTACATCCATGATACAAACCATTCCCCTCCACATCCTCTACACTCTCAGAAAAAAAGTACCAATTTGTACCTTTAGGGGTAAAAGGCATGTCACTGGGACATTACCCTCAAAGGTACTGCTGTTGTATCCTCAGAAGTGGGTAATTATTTGCTTTGGAACATAAAAGTACCTTTCAGACCCTAAAAAGGTTCACACGGGTACCCTGAGGTCCTGTAATTAGCCCGAGGGGGTACATACGTAAGTGCTGAATGTACCTTGGGGAACAGAAATGGACTCCTGCTGTACCCCTATTTCTGACAATGTACATTGAACCTTTTCCAATGCTACCCCCCACATACGTCCCTGATCTCCTACCCAACACACTCTTTCCCTCCACACCTCTGCGATGTTCCCACTGGACAGGACACTGCTCTGAATGTTCCCGATTGCCCCCCTGCCCGGGAGCGGCAGTAATGAGAGGTTAACACAGCGACGGGTCTCCCTGTTATTGAGTGAGAGAGTGTAGCACCTTGGACAGCGCTCACACTGCCTTTATTGCTTTTCTGACCTGCTCGTCATGTTCGCTTCCGCGTTTTCCTGGGTGCGCTGATTGAAAGGTAATATGTCGGGAGTCGTAGGGGGGTTGGTGGTTGGTGTGGGGGGCGTGTACGCTCTGGCTGCAGGGCGTGTTCACAGCGAGGGGTTACTGAGCAGGAGGGTAGAGTGGTTTCTCCTCGTTGCTCTGCTGCCCTGATGTATTACATTTTAGATGGGACTACAGCAGAGCTGGGCTTCTGTCGGGAGAAATGAAAATGAAAAAGGAAAAAAGTGAGGAGGAAGTGAATGAGGTACAGAACGAGTGTGAGATGAGTGAGAGAGATTGAGGACAGTGAGGGAAAAATGAGTGATAGACTGAGTTATTAGAGAGAGGAAGAAGTGGGAAAGAGGGAGGAGAAAGAGTGGAAGAGCATGAGAGAGAGTCAGTGAGTAAGTATAGAGAAAGAGATAAACTCTAAGGGGGGAATAAGTGTGAGATAGAAAGTGAATGAAAAAGTCAGATGAAGAGTAAGGAGAGAACAAAGAATGAGTGAGAAATTGTGAATATGTGGAGAAAGAGGATGAAAGAGTGTAGGAGAGAAAGAATGGGGGATATCGCAATGAACAACTGGTGTGTAAAATGATTATTGCCTTTCCTTGTTAAGTGATATTGCTCCCAAGACAACCATGTGCATTTGAGCTTTAAAAAATGATCCTGTGCTTTGAGTAGACCTAGGAGATGTGCAGCCGAATACTGATTTTGCCGCGTACAGTAAACATTCACGTGCTGCACACGCTTTCACTCACACAAACAATAGCACAACTCTGACTCAAGGAAAAGCGTCAATGAGAAAATTTTTCATAGGTTACTCATAGGCTTGCCGTAGACTCTGTTCTGAAATATCTATCTGGGTTATATGCCACTTTCAGACCCATTACTGCATTACTCTCTTCCTCACTCACTGTCTTTCTCGCTCTGACACACGCGCAGTCTCACACACACACACTCACACACGTGTACACACACACACACACACACACACACTGGCTCACAATCTCAGCCATTGTGTCTCTGTTCCTCTAATAAATCTGATTGACCAGCAGATGAACTAATGGAAATGTATCGAAAGCCCTAACTGTAAGTGTTGGGTCGTTCTTCTTCTGTAGTTCCTCTCGCATCCTGTTGAACACAGAATAACAAGAGTGCTGACTCATTGGCCTTGGCTGACTTACAAACTTCATCGTGAGGGCTCGAGTTTTAGCCTTGTGGAATAAAGTTTTATCTACATGGTGTGTCACGTTCAGTCCACGTTCTGAAGTGTAGGTATGCCCTAAGCATATCGAGAAAACGCATATGGAGAGATTATGTAGATTCTGAACTTAAAAGCTTGTCAGTCTCCAATAATGCATCTTCAACCTCCAGTACTACATTAAGGCAGGATATAGTGAAGAGCGTCAGCGGTGACAGGAAAATGGCTGTAATTGTTTTTGGGTTTTCCACTGGGAGTATATCTGGGGATGGAAGATAAGTGTGGTCTCCTTCAGTGCCTCATTTTGCATTTTTTGTTGTGTTTGTCAGAGCGTGTGTGTGTGCGTGTCTTTGTGCGTCAGAGTGTCCAAGTGTGTGAGTGCGTGTGGACACATGGATAAGTGTATGTGGTGTCCTTTTCAGTGTACATAGCTTCCTTCTGGGCTAAGCTGAGGTGCAATGGATAGCACTCTTGCCTCACAGAAAGGGTCCAGGGTTTGGACCCACAAATTATTTTTCATTTAAGCTGTATAACTCCTTTTCTATAATTGACTGAAGTAGTCAGAATGCAAGTATGTATTGATTGTCTGCAGCCAATTTCCCTCTCTCTCTCCATCTTGTTCTTTATATCTCACTCTTTCTTTGTCTCTTTTTCTTTTTCCAGGAAGTGATTTTGAAAAGGGCTGCGGATCTTGTCGAAGCTCTTTACGGAATGCCCCATAACAACCAGGTCAGTCTACCTGCTGTGTCACTCCGCAATGGAGGCTGTTTCACTCTTATGCATTAGTGCAGCATGTTATACAAAAGTGGTAACCAACCCTAATCCTGGAGCTCTACCATCCTGTCATTTCAGTTGAAATCACAATGCGCTTTACTGTAAAACCCTGGCCTGAACCCCTTTAAAAGCAAGGCTATAGTGACAGTGTCAAGGAAAAACTCCCTATGAGAACACATAGGAAGAAACCTTGGGAGGAAGCAGCCTTCAGAGGGGGAAGCCCGTCCTCCTATGACTGGCTCAGGGTGTGAGTTTGTAATGACCAACATGGTCAAAAAGTCATTTAAAGTCAGTAAAGAAATTAAAGTCCTTGGATGGGGCGTCAGTCTAGGTGGGGCCATAAACCAGGGTTTTCACCGCACCTCAGACAATGGGCACCTCATTCATCAACCAGAGATCTTGTTGAGCTGCTAAGTAGTCAAATCAGACATGGCAAATAAGGATTGGAGTAAAAACCAATGGGATGGCAGATCATCAGGTGGCCACTGTTTTAGAGCCATGGCTTTCTAACACCCTCTGGAATGCTTTAAAATGCCAGCTTCAGCTCATTTACAGTAGCACTGCCACCAGTGTGCACTTTTGCCTGTACACTTCGATAGCTACGAAGTGCACATTTCCTTTTCAACATTTAAAATCTCTGTTTAATGCATGTCTAGCTGTTGTTGAGTGTTGTTGAGAGTCATTTTCTCTATAGCTCAGTAAACTGTAATGCTTTATTTGCGCAATGTAGATTAACCCTAAGAAATTGATCTCAGCTTAAGTGTTTATGTAATGCACCCCATAATTGCTATCAATGTTGTTAATACGGTATGAATTTCTAATGATATCTGAAGAGGCAGGTAAATGGTGTAGAAGTGCTTTTTGTTGTTCCAACTGTTGTTTTGAAGCTCTTGACCATAAAGAACTTTGTCCTATCTGCAATGCAGTTTATGTACTGGAAAAATATCACAATTTTTTGTTCCATCAGTGATAAGCAAACTTATTAGTAGATAAATAAATTGATATGCTATTAGAAGGGCAGGACAAAGGATTTTGTTCACAACAAAGAATCTGCCGTCTGAATATTGCTACTATCGCAATAATGTCGTGACCGTGACTCCCGTCATGACAGGAGATCATCCTGAAGCGGGCGGCGGATATCGCAGAGGCACTGTACAACGTCCCGCGGAATCACAACCAGCTGGCGGGTTTGGGGAACACCTCTGTGCACAGTGGCATGATGGGAGTTAACTCCTTCTCCGGGCAGCTGGCAGTCAACGTGTCTGAGTCGTCGCAGGGTACCAACCAGGGTGAGGCGCTATGGAGCTCTCTCACACACACACACACACACACACACACACACACACACACACACACACACACACACACCTCTTCTTCAAGATCCTGCTCTGGTCCTCATCCCTCCTCAAACACTTTCCCTCTCAGCCGCACGCTCCGGTCCAACATCACTCTCTGGCTCCGCCCACCATGACTCAGTCCAAACTGCTTCCACAGTTGTTTCTCTGCTGTATTTACACAGAGTATTTCAATGTTTTAACCCTTAAAAACATAGTTATTTTGCCGATCGTTCTCATACACAGTATTTTAGGTCTTTAGAGACTGTGTATTTAATGTACCCTGTATTGAGTTGCACATTAAAATAATAAAATAATTGCTTGTAAACTGTTCAGAGCATGGTATTAACAATAATAAACCCGAAAACCCATATACTTTAAAGAGAAAAACTTTAGATCAACAATGACTATCAGCAGTTTTGACATTTTGACACCAGTATTTGGATAAAAATAGTCTCAGGAGTAGCTGATAGAACTTCGGGTTTAATTTAAAAATGAATTAATTAGATTAGGTGCTTCCATGCCGTGGGTTCCAAATGTAAACAGACACTATATAGGCTTGTTCAATATTATGTACATTTTAATGAAGAATAAAGAGTGAAGATGGATATGACACAGTAAAGAGAGTGAAAAAATATTTTGTTCTCTTGTACACTGCATCAGTTGCTTTCGAAGGGGTCTGCACTTTTCCTACCTCAATAAAGAACATTCTAGCACATGCAAGCAGAATTATGGCTGCATTTACGGCTGTATGAACAGAACAGAGCAGCCGCCCTCTTGATGTTAGAGACCTATTACCTATTCTGATATTTCTCCGCAGAACCTACCCACTTTTACAGTGACGGGTTTGATCAATTGGCTTCTTGTTAGGTTCGCAGAAAACTGGGGAGCCTTTTGACCAGCTAAGCAGATTTCTTGAAGTGGAGTACGAGCGCCAGGCTCACTGATGTCTTCTTTGGTATTCTGGAGTCCCGGTCTGTACGTGTGCAGTCTGTTAAAACAGATGCTCAGATTCCCTCCTCGAACTCTCTCACGCATTTATGGCATCCTATCTTTCGCTGACGTGTGTGATACTCCACGTAAACCGGTTTGAAGAAATATCACAAGCAGCCTGATGTCTTCGAGAGAGCTGTGTCTATGGAAATTAATGAACGAGTTTCATCATTTTTAGCTAAATTGTTGGCGCACTAATTCAGTGGAGTTTGACTGCCAGGCATGTTTCTGACATGCAACATTCGTTCTCTGAGCCTATTCGATGGTCTCTCTCTCTCTCTCTCTCTCTCTCTCTCTCTCACACACACACACACACACGCACACGCACACACACATGCTGTCTCTGTCTCTCACTCAAACTCTGTCTCTCACACAGGCACACTCACTCTCCCCTGTCTTTAGTATTAGTTCTCATCTACCACATGGTCTGTATCACATATTTAACTGGCTGGGAATCCCACACATTTCTCTTCATACTCATGTTATTTCCCTGGAATTAAGTCTGACAGTCTGCCACCTACATCCACATGGAGTCAAACATGTAGGAATTACAGCCCTTTAAATTGTGTCTCTGTCCAAACACTTGCAAACCCCGCTATATATTTCTCTGTGCTACTAAACCCAGTCCAGTGGTGGTGTTGTCTTTGTGGTAGTGGGAAAATATTTTTTTCGTGTCAAAGTTTGTAATGGTTGTTTGAACAGTTGTGTAATTAGGCAGTGCTAACCAGCAGATAAGGGCAAAGCCTGAATGCAAGTGGCTTTTTAAAAGTGTAATAAAGCAGTTGCTTTCCACTACAGATTTTTTTGCCCTCTTGTAATATTACTCATGTTCACAGCCTATTCCTCTGTTATATGTTTTATCATAGAGGGTCTGTTTTTTCCCTTGTTGAATTGTGGGAACTCAGCAGGGGATAAAGGACATTGGTGTGGGTGTATGAGAGGGGCACTCCTGTCAGACAGTTAAACAGACGCTAAAATTGACATATGAAGTTCTTCGTAAAGCCAGAAATGAAGTGAGCCGAGTCTCTTGGCTCATGCTCAGTGGGGATCATGGACATGGCCGTTAAAATTGCTGGTCGTCATGCCTGCTGTGCAGGATGGCATCAGGTGCTCCTGGTTGGGAGTGTGACGCTGGCTTGAATCCGTTCATTGTCTGCCCTCGCTTTGTCTAAAAGCATGCTGGGAAACCGGCATGGCCGCAAACGGCTGGCGAAAAGTTCCCAGAGTGAGAGACGCTGGTTCAGGGCGAACTCTCACTGGCCACCCTGCTGGGATGCTCTGTTCATCCAAAAAAAAAGAAAGAAAGAAAAAGAGGCCAAGCTCCTCTATTTTCCTTCACCATTTACATCTGAGGTCAACTTAAAGACTGACCTTTATCTATGATGAGAATGTTCCTACCTGGACATTCAAATACTGATATTAGATATCCTGTATCTAATAGAATTCTGATATTATTGTCACTGTCGGTAAAGCGTGAGGTCACAAATGTGTGATTAGAATGTACCTAACTGAACATTCTAATGCTGATATTACTATTATTGCTGGTAAAGTGTGAGGTCACAAATGTGTGATTAGAATGTACCTACACTTACTGAATATTCTAATGCTAATATTACTATTATTGCTGGTAAAGTGTGAGGTCAAGAATTAGAATGTACTTAACTGATCATTTTAATGCAGATATTACTATCACTGTTTGTAAAGTGTGAGGTCACAAATGTGTGATTAGAATGGGCCTAACACAACATTCTCATACTGATATTACTCTTTCTGCTGGTAAAGTGTGACGCCAAAAATATGTGATTGGAAGGTACCAACATGAACATTATTATGCTGATATTACTATTACACCTGGAAAAGTGTGAGGTCACAAATGTGTGATTAGAATGTACCAAACTGAACATTCTAATTCTGATATTACTATCATTGCAGATGAATTGAATGCAATGGAGTCCAAGAACACTGACTTCTCCTTCTATTTTTTTTTTTAAAGAGACCTTTCCAAGAAAGAAAACATAATTCTAGTTGTCATGAGTACAACTGATGCAATGGACCCCACTGACAATAGAAAGGCACTGGAGATACCCCCCACTTGTTAAAGTCAAAAACTCCCCGTATTTCTGGGGTGATGCTTAAGGGAGGTGTTCACAGGCTGTGTTGAAATGAATGATGAAATATTAACGGCCAAAGCAGGCGCCGAAGCTCACTCTTTAATGGGGAACTGCGTGACAAGATGAGAACATGACTTTTGAATAAGAAACATTTCTAATTTTTTTGAGCACCAGTCATTCAAATGCTCTCATCTGTTCTGGATTTTAAGATTTGATGATCTGCTTTGAATTGTATTATTTGTCATTGAATCACCCCTCTTCTCTGTCTCCATCTCTTCTCTCTCCTCCCCCTCTCTACCATCTTTTCCCTCTCCTCCCCCCTCTCTGCCTTCTCTTCCCTCTCCTCCCCCTCTCTGCCATCTCTTCTCTCTCCTCAACCTTAAATGCAAGCTGCTCTATTGGCAGGAAATATGTAAAAATTGCCGCAGCATGGAATCACTTAAAATAGTACAGAAATGTACAGTAGTATGAAAATTTTGCTGTTTCTATGACAGGTTTGAGGTCACAAGGTCATAGGCTCTGCGTTGGGTCTGCATCCAGTTGGGAGTCTGTTTTTTATACTGCCTTACAGACTTGTGACAAATTCCTTTTCATCAATTCCAAGGAATTGGAAAAGGAATTGGGGAATTGGAACTGGATATTTAAAAATATTTAAAAAAGACATGCCCATGTCCTTTTACCTCGAAAAGTTCAATTCCAATTCCAATTCCCCTTTTCCTTTTCCAATTCCTTGGAATTGACTAAAAGGAATTTGTCACAAGTCTGCTGCCATACAAGTCACTATTCAAGATATCTTGGGACAACTGCGACAATCTGGGTTTAAGTTATTACAGTGATGTAAATACAGTATGATACAGAAAAATAATCTCACTCTCACCCTTTCCTTCTGCTTCTTCGTCTCTCAGGTTTTAGCCGGAACACGAGCAGCGTTTCGCCGCACGGTTACGTTCCCAGTTCCACGCCCCAGCAGACCAGCTATAGCTCTGTGACAACGAGCATGAATGGCTATGGCAGCACAGGAATGTCCAACCTTGGAAGCTCACCGGGGTTTCTCAACGGATCCGCCGCTAACTCACCCTACGCCAGTGAGTACCATGAGCTCAAAGCCCTACGGCTGTTATCTTACCCTAACCCTGTACCCTAAACCCTACTCCTTGTATCCTCACCCTATACCATAACTGTAAACCCAGCTCCTGGCATGCTAACCTTGTATCTTAACTCTAAACCCAACTGCTGTTGTCCTAACCCTAGTCCTATACTGTAACCCTTAAACCTACTGCTATTAACCAAACTCTAACGCTATACCCTTAACCAGAATCGCACTGCTATTGACTGAACCTCAACCCTACTCCTACAGAAATAAATACCAAGAGCCTGAACTCTGACCATTACCATTGACCCTACTGTTGTTATTCTAACCCTGACCCCACTCTAATGGGGCCCTAAAAATTGTTCGAAGGCGCCGAACCCAAGCGTCATGGGAGCCCGCTTCCAATGCCTCTTTCCTCTCTTATTCTCATGTCGTTTTAAGATAAGAGTTTTACATGTACCCCAAACAACCCCTCCCCTGTTTTTTCCCTGGCACTTTTTATGTTCTGCGTTTGTCTGTTTAATATGCTCATCCAGACACACGTATGCGTGCTCACACACACACACACACACACACATACGCAAGAAAAAAAAGTAGCAAACTGAACTGTGAACTGTGAGCCAATTGGGGTTTTTTAGAGATTTTTTCGACTCTCAAAAAAATTGTTTTGCAATTGTTACACTCCCTTTAATTTGATATTCAGATCTTTTTTCCTTATTTCCTTATCAGTAGAGGCAAAGTGAATGAAGTGAAGATAATTGGTTACTATATAGATGATGCAGAGATAAAATCTTGGTGTAGAAAGTCTTTGGCACTTAGACTTTGACAGGCAGATTTGTAATCGAGAGGCATAAACCCTGAGCAGCAGCATAATAAATCCCCCCCATGGAGTCCAGATACTGGTGGTGGTGGCTGATGAGGCTGATGAAATGGTGACTCTGATGAATCTGTGCAGGCCGGGCGGTGATGGATATGTGGAGGGGCACTCATGACAGCAGCTTGAAGCACTGAAGCATGCAGAGAGTTTTTTGGCTCATTGTTAAAACAAGTGAGAGAGGACGGCTGTACCTCATCTTGTGTTTGCTGGCTATGATTACAACAGGGGAAAACACGGAGTATGAAAGAGCTGAGAAGTCGCAGATTTATGAAACTCTTGTCAAATCCAGAAAAAAAACACCACAGGAACATCTCTTAACATTAACAATCTGCAAGGAGGGTCAATAATCAGTCCATAATGTGACAAATAAAAACTTTGTGTGGACATTCAGTGCAATGCAATGCTCTTCACAGCTGCCCTCAAGGGGCTTTTGGCCTGTCCCTTTAACGCTTTGGAGAAAATACTCTTCTTGGAATGTTTTTTTTTTTTTTTTTCATAATTCCGCAGTGTGATAGAACTATTTCAAGAGTACATTTTTGGAATGTTTTGTCAACATTCTTGGTCAGTGTGCCCCCTCTAGACCTGCAATGATCTGAGTCTCTGGTAATGACTGTTACATGTTCATTTGAGTTTTCTGTATAGGAGCATTCATATCACATATTTATTATTGTGCTTCTGAAAAGGACAAGTTTTAATCTTCTGTGCATAACCCCTCCAATGGGGAAAAAAAAATTAAAAGCATTTCAGTAGGGCATTCTATAATGACCAACTGCAAGTAGAGCATGAACCTTCTACTTTTGCCTCTAAATTAAAGACCCTTAATTAAATCAATAAACTAATTGGAAGAGTAGCAATTCAATTTTAGCACTTTTGATTCTACAATGTTAACAAGTATTTTAAGAGGCTTGCAGATGCCATGCAGGCACATTTAATCAATCCCAGAGTGGGGGGGTGGAGGATGGTGGTGGATTGAGAGGGTAAGGTTTTGTAATTTCAATTTTCTTTAATTAATTGGTTTGGCCTTCATGTGGGGATCGTGCCCTTAGTATAAGGCATTGCTGAAATAGCGCTACTAAAATTAAATGTGAAATAATAACAACAGTGAGGTGTGAACAGGCTCTCATGGGCTGCGGAAATTATGATGGCGGCCATTATTAGTCAGGAGAGACTGTTGACCGCTAATGAAAATCACAAGCACTAAGTTGTTAATTCCAATGAGTTAAACATACTCACAATTTAAAGAATGAATAGCGCAACACTCATTGCCTTCACAAGAGCCCGTCCAAGTTCCTGTCTGTAATAAGAGGAATCAAAAATCTGGTGGAATTTTAGGCTTTAAATTCTGTCCAATATACATCACATGATATGATGACCAGTATGAAGTTTGTGAAGTCTTTTCCTCTGTGAAATCCTAACCTTTGTAAAATTATTGTGAAAATCGTTTGTGCTGCACAGACCTGGCCCCAGATTGTACGTTGTGACAGTATCGAAAAACTGGACTTCCATATGCCAAAATGCCTTTACCAAAGCCAGAAAGAGGTTGAAGGCTGCCATCACAATGACTTGGTCCGTATTTTTATGCCACAGTTTGTGGTCATAAGTCAGGTGTATTGGCAGTTCTCTGTTGTCTGCCGTAAAAGGCATACCACCATAATTACACTGACCAAGGCTGGGAACCAGAGTAATCTGCCAGCTTATGTTTTGTCTGCTTTGGCACATGCATCATGCCAATGCATCTCATTCAAACACATTTCCATCAGACCAAGTTCAGGTTGAGTCAATCACAGCCATGTATCTGAAAAAAGGGCGGGTCTGGTATGATGACGCTGAAATGTTTCTGTAAATAATCAGGATGGCTGGCACTAATGTTGAATGATCTGTTAAATCTGCAATTGTGTCAGTATTAAACAACCTGGACAAGACATTTGCTCTAAAAGAAGAACAAACGACTGCAGTTAAAGCTTTAGTCAATAACAGAGATGAGTATTTCCAACAGAATTTGGTAAAAGTTAAATTTACCAGCTGGCCCCGCGTATTTTCAGAAAGTAAAAGAATGCCTTCAGTGAAAACCCAGCAGCGATTTTTCATGCTCGGTACAAATGGTAACATTAACCCTTTTGCAGCCACATACGGAATTTTCTGTATTATGCTAGTTGACTCCTCTCTCTGAATACAGATTTTTCTGTGTTTTTCGATTGCCTTGGGGTCCTTGATCTTATCCAGAAAGGGCCAGTGTGGGTGCAGGCTTCATTCCAACAAAGCAGTTACACAGCGGATTCTAATCAAGGTCTCCAGCAGAGATTCAAATTCGAACTGATCATGTATCTCTGATTATTGGCTCTCGATATGTAAAACCTGCTATATGTTGCTGAACATATATGCATCAAATTTGCGCCGAAATGTATAAGCAACAGCTAGTTTGTACTATTATATACCAAGAAATGCTATGGTTAACTCATAATTTGATAAAAACTTTGAGCGTATTTGAATGAGAAATGAGTGGTCTTCATTAACTTGGGCAGAGCAGTCATGTTTGGTTTTGTTCAATTTTGGTGTCAAAGGGTTAAATGTTGGCCTCTAAATCATGTCATACCAAATGTGAGTGTATTATTTTGAACTAGAAGAGATATGAATTGGACATTGGAAATTGGTACCTAGCCTAGTAGCCTACTGGTAGTTATGGAAGTTAGCTTGCTAATGTGAGTAGAAATGTTGAATTGACGACATTATGAACACCAATACAAACAAAGCAGCCGGTCAAAATTCATGTGGCTTTTTATATTAACGTTAGTACTTGCTAGTCATCTTCTATAAACTACTATTCACTGGGGGGTAACAAGCTTACATTTCATCTCTTCTGATCTGTTCACGTTTCATCGTTTTGATTGGTTGTTGGTCAATCCAGTTGCATCCATAATCATTTTAGTCTGAGCCCGTTGATAATCCCATGGAAATCGAGAATGAACTGAGAGGTTCCAGACTAATTTGCATTTGCCAATTGGTCTAGCCATCCCAGGCTAACACAAACACTTAAACTGAGCAAAAAAAGACTTGAAGATCTTGACTCACAATTCAATTGTGCTTCTTTTTGATTTTTTAAAATTCTTATCATCTCCAGATCATAGCAAAAATTAACATGGGAGCAAGATAGTACCGCCATTCAGATAACTCATTTCAGTCACGTCTCATTTTTTTCACCCAGATTTGTAGTTGCAGCGGTTGTCCTCTGTGGAGCAGTGTCGTGACCCTTATTCTCTCTCCTTTCCTGCCCACCCCCACCCCCACGCAGTCGTTCCCTCCAGCCCCACCATGGCCTCCTCCACCAGCCTGCCCTCTAACTGCAGCAGCTCATCGGGGATCTTCTCCTTCTCTCCCGCCAACATGGTGTCCGCCGTCAAGCAGAAGAGCGCCTTCGCCCCCGTAGTGCGGCCCCCGGCCTCCCCACCCCCCACCTGCACCAGCACCAATGGGAACGGCCTGCAAGGTGAGACCCTGCCCCCAGGCAACAATCAGACCCTGCCCACAAAGAAAAAGCTCCTCCCATGAAGTGCTGACCTCACCCACAATTAACAGGTCCCACCCGCAAGGTTCTAGTAGGGTGAATGTTGGTGGTAGTTAGGGTTATTTGCACTTTATCTGAGGGGACTAACGGTTGATGAAACTAAGCAGGGTCAATGTCCTTTGGAGTAATATGAGCTTAAGAGCCGCAAGGCTCAAAGACCTTGCTACTGTTGCCACATTGCAGCCTGAACCACAGCTAAGAGGGTCCAGAGCCGGAGAGGACCCCTAAAATGTACCCTGGGATAGAGGGTGCCATGCAGTATTCAGTCAGGTGGCCCAGAATTCCTAGCCTCACCCCTGCCTACCCAGCATGCATGTGTAACTTCAACATAACCCTCTGCCCATCCCTGGCCATACTCACCCCACTCCCTCTTCTGTCACTGCTTTGTCTGTTATTAACACCGTTTTCTCTCTCTCTCTCTCTCTCTTCTTCCTCTCCCTCCCTCTCTCCCTCCCTCCCTGCCTCCTCTCTCTCAGAGCAGTCTTTTGTGGACTCTAGCAAGTACTCCACCACCAGCTCACTGCAGGGCCTGGGCTTCCCCTGACGTACGTTAACCTCGCACCTCTCCCTCAACCCCATCCTTCCCTCTGCCTCCACACTCATCTTTCAACCCATTCCTCCATCTTTCCTCTCTTTTATACTGTTATCATTTTTAGACTCCAACAAAACTCACTGGGACAGGGTGCTCCTGCCTTAGAAAGCTAGAAAAAACTTTTTGCCTTTTTTTTTTGACTTCTTGAGATGCAGGGGCTTGTAATCTCCAGCTATTTTGTTGGCCTACCCTCTCAGATAAGCAGCACTTCTGGTATGGATCTGTGCTAATGCTGGCCCTGAATTATTGCCTTAATGCTGGAATCGGCGCATGTTCAGCCCAGAGCTGCTGTCTGTCTGGACTGTGTGTAAAATTGTGTCTTGACTAGAGGAAGAGGAAATTTGAATGCACCTGGAAATGAACAAACCTTCAACCCGCTCCTACTCTCAGACAGAAATGTAAACGGTGCATTGTGAAAGAGTGAAACATTATGGCAGGGCGTGATCTTTGGTGGCAGCACTGTGGCTCTCTCTGTGTGGAAACCCAAAGCCTCTTGCCCGCCGTTGCTGTAACGGGATACTGGGGATAATGAGAGCGGGTGAGACGTGTGCTTTGAGTGCCGACACACTGTCCATGCACTCCAAGGGAATAACAGAATTGCATCATTCCCGGAGTTCTCATCAGAGACAAGCGAGATGGATTTTGATGTCCCCCTAAGGCTCAAAGTCCCAAATCTCTGGCACGTAGACACACGTTTGTGCACGTACAAAAACACACACACACACACACACACACACACACATACACACATACATCCTTGTACTTCAGTCCTTTTGAGGACATTACATTGACTTCCATTCATTTTTTTGTGTCTCTCCAGCCTTGCCCTAATCTTAACAATAAGCAACGCATGCCAAACCCAAACCTTAATCCATCCCTAATTCTAACTTTACCACTAACCTAAACTTATCCCTAATTCTAACTTTACCCCTAACCTAAACTTATAGGATACAATTTCTCTTTGTAGTTGTGAGGACAGGTGAAAATCTCCTCACTTCCAAATAATGTCCCCACTCTGTAGGAAAACATGTTTTCTTGTCCTCACTGTGTAGCAGGTACAAGAACGTGTGTGTGTGTGTGTGTGTGTGTGTGTGTGTGTGTGTGCACGCCTGCAAGTGTGTGTATGTGTGTGCAATTGTTTGTGTGTGTTCTTATGCGCGTGCACACGCACGCACACGCACACACATGCACATCCCACATACACACACACAGACATACACGGACACACACGCACATGCACACAAACATGCGCACAAGCACACACGCTCACACAGACACACAGCCACATACACACACACACACACACCAGTGACCTTATGAATCCCCATGGAGTCCTTTTTTAATTCCAACAAGGCCAGGACACTTTGAAAATTGACTGGGATTTAGAAGATTGCAGACAGAGAGAAATCAATAGGAGGCCAATAAGTTTTAAGAAAAAATCCAGTGGGGGTGGGGGGATGATTAACTCCGAGGTCTTTTGAAGCATTTCCTGTACACTACAGCCGCATTACAGCAGAAGAGGGAATCACTGGGGCATTTTGTTTGTTTGTTTTTTTCTTTTTGTTTCTAGTCACAAAGCCAGAAAACTCACAAACCTGGGCCTCAACATTGAGTGAAAGAGCCCAGTTCAAACACTGGGTGTGTTTCCATTGCCCTCAGAAAAGCGCAAAATCTTACTAGCAAAATAAATAACTGGTGATGGAAAGACAAGAATTTTGAAAAACCTCTCAAATATCGCTGAAAAGTTTTTACGCTCTCATGAGGTGGTTTTTCAGACATGTCAATATTGCAATATTTTGCAGAAGTCGAATGGAAACACTTTATTCCGCATTTATGAGTCACACTCCCTACACGCAACAGGTTCTGACCCAGTCCTGAACATCCATCTTCAGGCAAAAGGAGTATCGCAAGTTTACGAGAATAACGAGGTTTATTCTCAAAACATCTTCAAATGGAAACGCAACTCGCAATTGTGCTTTGTCGAATTTTTAGAAATATCTCATTTATTTTGCGCTAAACTGTAATGGAAACTTACGACTGTAGAAACTGTGACTGGAACTATTTCCCGCTTGATATGGGATTTTTGACACCAATTCTGATTTTATGCTGGGGGGAATTCATCGATTACTGATACAATTACTTCCTTGGCAGGAGCAAATAAAGTTAGCGATATATATTGGTTGGCCGATATATCGGTTGTGCACTGAATGGAACACATAACTCTGCATTTGCTTTATGTATTTCTCTCACATTTCTTCTGCCGGAGGGAAACAAATAATCAGTGAAATGAACTGCCTCAACCAAGCTGATGGGCGGGAAGAACCCATGGCCATTCTCCAGACTAAAGCAGAGCTGAGTTTTCCTGCCTTTGAGTGTGTATTTTGTGTGCATGTGTGTGTGCGCGTGTGCGTGCATGCGTGTGTGTACGTGTGTGTGGAGAGTCGGCGCATGTATGTGTGCGTGTGTGTGTGTGTGTCTGTGTACTTCACTTTATCAGCAGCAGTGAGGGGAGAGTACTGTACATGCAGATGTCTGCAGGCAGAACTCTACTATGTTTCTGTTTGTCAGCGAATAGCAAAATTACGTCAATTCAAACTGCGGCAATAAGCAGTTTTTTTAGCCTCTGAGGCAAGAAGATGAAAGTGGAAAGATCCTCTCTGGCTGCACACCTTATTCTATCAGCGCCTGACCACCACCGATCTGGAAGCATGAGCTTATATTGTGTGAACTCAGGCGGTTCCCACAGATCAGATCTAATGTAGTACTGCTCCGCATCAGCCAGAAAACTGAAGGTCCTCACAAAGGGTCCAATGAAATGAGTATCAGATGGTAGGTAGGCACAGTGGGTGGGGTTTTTGTCCCATGGCAAGAAGGTCATCGGTTTGACCCCAAACCTGAGCCCTTTCTGTATGGGCTTTGCGAGTTCTCCTGGTGCGTGCTTGGGTTTCTTTCCTCAGTCTGAACACATACCGGCACAGGAGACTGTAGATGACCCATGGGGTGGAGTTTGTGAGAGAATGGAGCATTATCCTTTCGCTGGAGTGGAAAACAACCTGGCTCGCATTCCTGACTCTTGTCCAATGGATGCTGGCTGGCACAGGCTTCAGCCAAAATAGGCTAGATAATAGATTGATGGATGAAAAATGAGTTTGCTTCTATATTAGCCCAGCCAATCAATTTGTACACTTTCGTAAAATAAGAGACATGTCATTTCCTCCTGAAACCTCACTGTCTGTAGTCTTTTCTCATCTAAAAATATTAAAATTTCAGCTTGGTATTGGGATACTATGGATCCTAAAACACAACTAGTTCTTTTTATTATTTTGATGTCATAAATATGCTCTCCCTCATCCTTGAAATTTCATTTCTCTTCCCTCAGTGCTTACTGTACTGTACCATGACTCCTGAATCCTCATCAGCTTACAGCAGCACTGTGAAATGACTTGTAATTTCTGAAAAATAAGCAGATCTCTTAAAACATTTATGATTTTTTGAAACGTCATGGGAGTATTTCATTTGGTCCTGTACTTCTTTGATAAAATGTTTGTGCTGAAAGTTAGCCTTTTTTATATTTAATGTACCTTTTGTTCAAATATTACTTGTAGGTATCAAACACACTTTACATACTATATGGCTTCTAAAGTATGTTCAGCATTTTTTATGTCTGAGTTATGTGTTCTATGTTACAAATATACAGTGCAATCCATGTTTTGTAATCTGATTATTGAATTTGCAATGATTCGCCCTCTTTTTTTCTGTTGAACAGTGATTCCAGGAATGATTGTCCCGCCGATGTAGAGGATTTTCCGACAGAAGAGGAGAGCGCTACGACTGACCACGCGGGTTTGAGTTCCAGGACTCTGGACGTGGATTAAATCAAACTGAAGAAATGAAGTCTAACTCAGGCCTTGTTGTTGTTGTTGTTGTTTTTTTAAGCAATGATATTTGAACAAAAAAATGAACACTCGCTGCAACTTTCCCTGCTTTTTAAATTTATAAACATTGTTATACGTTTTTATGATGGAAGGAGCTACACGAGAAACGAAAATCCACAAAATTGGCCTGTCCTCCCCTTCGGCTGGCCATAAGACGGGCAATTTCATGCCTTTTTTTCATTTTTATGCTTTTTTTTTCCTGGAAAAAGTAATGCTCTTCCTCCGACTTACTATGTTTTGATTTTTTTTTTCCCTCAAAGACTTCTCACTTTTGATAGCTGTGTCATACGCAAAGGACACACAAGTTTTATTTATTTAGAAAGTCAATGTATACGGCAGAAGCAAAGGTGGCTTAGGTGTTCCCGAAGGACTGGCACTAAGGCTGTGAGCATTATAAAACATGGTAATATGGAACCCTGTAATGGGGTTCCGGAATTTCCGCGAGGGGATTGTGGCATCACTCCCAGCCAACTATAACAGGTGCCTACAGCAGTTTCAATTCGGCCGGATCGCTGGCATCCCATCAAAGCGCCGACGTTTCACAAAAGGCAAGAGACGAGCTGATCTGTGAAGTTATTGATACTCTCCCGGCGCACCGCACCTCATGCAGCAGATGTTGATGACGGACAAACCGCCGACGCAGCAGATCGTAGCCATTCTGTTTCACGGGCCGTTTTCTTAGAGTTCATTTTTCCCTCAGCTCGTTCGCCACATATTAAAAAAAAAAAAACTTACAAACACACAGCTGCCATAAAAGCGCTTGTGAAGCCTTTTCTTCGCGAAAATTAGTGGAAAGTGCCACATCATAGAGCTTTCAGCCACGCTACATGTTGCCTGAGCAGTCTAGTCGAACACTGGCTTTGTCCCGGGCTTTTTGGAGCCACAGGGGAGTGTAGATCTTGTTGCCAATAGCCCTAAAATAACCAACTATCACTGTCTGGTGTCTTAACAGAAGGCAATGCCAATGCATTGTGTATTTAAATTTAGCCTATTTTGTAATGGGTATTTATTTATATAAATGTTTTTTTTTCTTTTTCTCAAAAAAAATTTTATCCTATTGACTTTAAAAAAGAACATAAATGAAGTTTGTCACATGCTGTCGGACAGAAATATCCTTTAATACATGAAGTTGCCACTCTCAAATGCGACCCCCTTTCATTCGCCATTCTCACTGTGTCACTTGTCTTCACACTTTCATCTGAGTTCTCTGTATCTGTATGAAGGCAGATTAGGGTCACTCTCACGTACACACATTAATCCTACAATGCTGTGAAAAAGTGTATGCCCCCTTCCCAATTTCTTCTATTTCTTCAAAGCAGCCCCAGACCGTCACACTGCAACCACTGTGTTTGACTGTTGGTCTGATGTTCTCATTGTGGAATATTATGTTAGTTTTACACTTGATGTAATGGAACCTGTTTTCCAGAAAGTTCCGCTTTTGACTCTTTTGGTCCCCAAAGTTGCGGGGGGTCATCAAGATATATTTTGGCAAATGTGAGATGAGCCTTAGTGTTTTTTTGGTCAGCAGTAGTTTTCACATCACAGCTCCTCCATGTATGCCATTTTTGTCCAGTTTCTTTCTTATTGCAGAATCGTGATCACTGACCTTAACTGAGGCAAGTGAGGCTGGTGGTTTGTTAGGTGTTGGTCTGGGGTCTTTTGTGGCCTCTTGGATGATTTGTCACTGTGCTATTGGAGGAATTTTGGTAGGCTGGCCCCTCCCGGCAAGATTCACTACTGTTCCAAGTTTTCTCCGTTTGTATATAATGGCTCTCATCATGGTTTGCTGGCATTCCAGAGCCTTACAAAAAGCTTTGGAAGCCTTTCAAGACTGACAACTGTCTCTCTCATCTGTTTTTGAATTTCATTAGATCATGGCATCATGTGCTGCTTTTTTGCCCATTGGACATTGCCAGACAGGTTCTATTTAAATGATGTTTCCACAAGGCTGGCAGTGATCATACCTGGGCACGTTTAGAGAAACTGAACCCAGTTGTCAATAAAATTTGTTTAATTGGTTGATTTAGTTTCTAAGGAGGCAACTGCTTTTTCACGTATGGCCAGGTGGGGTTAGATAGCTTTTTTTCTTTGATAAATGAAATCGTTTTTAAAAACTTAATTTTGCATGATAAATATGCAAAAATAGAGGAAACCAGGAAGGGGGCAATTACTTTTTCACAGCATTGTAGACTCAATTTAGTTTTGACTGAATGTTCCCCATAGAAAATTAGGTTTACTCCGACTCTCCCAGAGTAAGCTTAATCTGTCTCTTTGAATCCTGCTCACAGAGGAATAGTCCCCAATATTTTCTGTTGAAAGCAGAATATTAAAATTAAGATTGTAGTTAGATATATTTTCAAACTTTGCTGCTATGTATTGCAGGAGCACCCTTTAAGGAAAAAAAGGCTAAAAATACAGTCTGGTTTTGATTCCATTTAGCCATCACTTAAATAAATAAATTTATAGTTTAAGCAGGTTGTGGTGCTATTTTGTAGATTATGATTTTTTTTACTTTTCATTTAAAAGTTGTGATCAGGAAAGGTAGTATTTAAGCATGCGCTGCATATATTATTTTCCATTCATTACAATCACTTTTAGGAGGCACCTGAGCACTGTATAAACACTGAGAAATGTGACGGTGACGATGAATGCTACTGCCTGTGAGACATAGTCCTGCAGTGTTGAACAGAGGCCCATTGGAATACTTACTCTGAATTCCGTGGTGCTCTGGTGTACGTAGCTGAGGAGCAACTAGACCTACATTTATTACTGAGGTCACTCGTGGTATGATATCACAGTGCATAATGTGAGAGAGTGTCACATGCTTTATGTCTTAAAATGAAGGACCGCATACCGTAGTACCTTGACTGAGTACCCTGGCCATCTCCTCACACATTCACAAACAAGCACATCCCCCATAAACCCACAAACACACACGCTCATATAGAACGACGAACACACGCGCACATACTCATATTCACCCACACATAAACCCACAAACACATACATGCACTCACATCCAGGCAAACACGTAAACCCATAAACACACACACTCACATACACGGACATGCACAGATAGGCTCACTCATAAACCCACTAACACACACAGACACACTCAAATGCAGGCACAGGAGGAAACTCTCAAATGCATGCCAGCACAGATAAACACTCATACACACACCTGTGCTAGAAAAATCATCAGATCTTTTCTGTTATTCAGATGAATATGTTTTGTACAGTAAAAATAGTGTTTTGTGTTTGTGTTGTTTTTGCCAAAAACAATGTCTTTCTGTCCATAGTCTACATATATTTATGCATTGAGATGTCTTAAGGCAGCTTACATAGTAGCTTTTAGTATCACGGAGGTTCAGCTTACTGCATACACAAGACTTCTCTAACAATAGCTTTCTGAACGATCAAAGGGAAAGACTGAATTTGCAAAATAAATAGGCGGTTTCTGTAAAATAGCCATATAAATAATGTATGTATCTCTGAAAATGTGTACATTACTTCCCCTGGGTTTTATATTATTTGATCTGTGTAAAAAAATAATGAATGCCGCTATTATTTTGTAGTTCACGTTATTCATGTCATTTCAGGTGTGATTTTGAAACTTTAGTTTCTATTTAGTATTTTTGTGTTGTTTTAAGCCAAGCTGCCATTCTGTGTTCATCCACAAAAAAAGCCATTGTTTATTTTTGTATTATTTGTAAGTTAATGAAACATTTTCTTTTGGATTTGTTTAATGTATGAGCAAATGAAGCAACTTATATGAAATAGTTTTCTTAGTTACTTAGATTTTAAGAGAATATGAATATATGCTCATATCTTTTTGCTTTGCCTTTTGAGACTGAAGGATATCGATACTGTTTTGAGCCTATAATATGCATGGGTTGAGCACCTCTGGTAACTGAGTCTGCTGTAAAAACGGGACCCTTTTTACTGGAGAACGATAAGAATGATTTTGTTTTTGTCACCATGTTTTTAATTTTTCCTCCATTATTTTCTGGTGTCTTTCACTCCCCGCATACAGTACATCTCGTCCTTTTCGTCCGCTTTGCCGAAATCCGAACCAGCAGTTCTCTCGATGCCTTAAACAATGCAAAACACAAACGCGCCACTACGCAGTGAACTTCGCACAATTCACGAAAGAGCCCTGACCATCACGCCAAAAAGTGCTTCGAGAGGGAAGGAGAGAAAAAAAGAGGGAGAGAGAGAGAGAGAGAGGCGAGGAGTTTATCACGCAAAAAAGCACAACGTTACCTGATTTCTAACCCTTGAGCCAAGTCTCTTTTCTTCTCCATCAGTTTTTTTTCTTTTTAGCTTGCAGCTCAGTGTTCATTCTTTCACCGCCAATCAATACTGAAGACCTCTCTGCTCGGAGCGGAGGCAGTGCAAGTTTTGGGGGGGTATTGGGGGAGGGGGTAGAGGTCACTGAGAAACAGCGAATTAATATTTAATATGTTTTTTTTTTTTTTTCCGAGCTGAGTGGGGGTTGGGGGACCTAAAAGGGAAGGATGCTGAGATGCCGCATCAAAATCACGGCCTCTCCTTCCTACGCACTCGGATTTTAGAATTTGGGCTTGTAATAGCGAGCGGATGAGCAAGACGCTGAAAAAACGAAAAAGGGAATATTTAAAAAAAAATTTTTTCAAGAATTAGATCAAGGTACAGCAATGGCGAACTCTACATGGGGGAGTTGTTGAGGATTGGGGGCGGGGGTTGGGGGTCTATATCTGTTTCATATTCAAACAGACTGGAGTGAGCTTAAGGCCCGGAAACTACAGCACAATAATCTTCACACACACATAAAATATTTATTGAAGGCATTTGCATTTTGTGTTGCCTGTCTATAATAGGGATCATTACAATAGTCCCCAACCCCCACCCTCGGAGTCACCCTTCTTCGTGCTGCGGAAGTCCAGAGGCTGAGGCGGCCATTTCCTTTGGAGGAGAAATGGGACTTTTATTAAGGCCTGGTGTTTCACGCACGTCTCAAACGGATAATTAAAATGGAGGACACTGAAGGTCGACCTGTGTGGCTGAAGGCGCTTGTGTTTTCATTGGACTGTATACAGTTTTGTTCTCCACTTTTTTTTTCTTTGTTAACAAATGAAATAACGATTCAGGTTTCCTTGTGGAATAGTTATAAAGAGAGTATTATCTTTTATTATGAAACATCTACAAAACACGATGTTATGTTGTAAAGAGAGAAAAACAAATCAAACACCATTAAAAAAAATGTCTTTTAAGAGTAAACACACCTATTGCTACGGGGGTAAAAAGGAATCGTAAAATACTGTATAGATTATGGTTTTTTGAGCTGTAAAAAAAAAAAAAAAACTTTTTGACTTTCACAGTTATTTAATTAAAGTTATTTCTCGTCTGTGATCTTGCGAGTGTCCTGGCGTCCTCCTGCTTTGCTGTAATTGGGTCGCGGTGATAAGTGGGGAGCTGTGTTGAAGGAGCGCTCAAACTCCCATAGGCCTGGATCATGTGACCTGTCGAATCCCTGGTTGCCATGACTGTCCATCCTCCCCGTCCTTTGTTTCGGTTTCGCCAGTGCCCTGGGGACTTCTCGCGCCTGTCGAGGCGAGACCCTGGGAGGTGGGACGCCAACCCTCCACCATCATCATCAAGTACCCTAACTGACCGAGGCCCGCTCCTGTGACTTTGTATTCAGATTTGTAGTCCACACGGGTCAGCTGGGACAATACTGTGTGAGCTCAATGAGCTAACGTGATGGATTAATTCATCCTGTCCTGTGACCGAGTTTGAATGCCCCCCCTATCCCCGAGCGCTCCCCCCTCTCAGGGCCCCCCTCCCCTGGCCCAGTCCGCCCTCCATCCCTTTCATTCCTGGGATTCTGTTCTTCTTCATGGGTAAAGTATTGGAGAAAGGGAGCGCCATGCTGGATTGTGCTGTGTAGCATGAATCCTTCAAGCGGCAGCTGGGACAGAAAGGTCTTTACTGAAGGGTGTGTTCACTCCTGCTTCCACACATACAGTGCACTGGACAAAGTGGGATGCAATTCTTACATGGTTCACACAATATGGATGAGAATACCCACATATTAAAACTGATAGATCCTATCCTTCTATTCATCGTATTTGATGCCAGTGTGCCGGACTGAGTCAAAAAGCAAGAATTACTTCCACTGTCTAAATACTTCTAGACTGCAGAATTTCAGAAAACTGGGAAAGAATCACAACCAGAAACTTTTCCAGGCCCAAAATTGGTTCTTTGTGGATGCATGTGTGCGTGTGTGTGCATGTGTGCATGTGTGTGCTCATCTACCTGCTTTATAGAGAGGACCAGAAAAATAAATAAAAAAAATGAGCCAATAGAGTGGGGACATTTTTGGGAAGTAAGGATGTTCTAGGCTGTCCTCACGACTGTGAAGGTATATTGTGACTTATGGGTTAAGGTTTGGGTTAAGGTTAGAATTTGGGATATGTTCAGGGTAGGGTAAGGGTTTGGGTTAGGTATTTGTAAGTTAAGGTGAAGATTAGGGAAAAGTTG
Source organism: Gymnothorax javanicus (assembly GCA_029692085.1). NCBI lineage: Eukaryota > Metazoa > Chordata > Actinopteri > Anguilliformes > Muraenidae > Gymnothorax > Gymnothorax javanicus. The sequence continues at coordinate 78,240,926 of CM056199.1, forward strand.
TGGAAACACACATATGGGGATTGAGAACTGGGATGTGACCATGTTTGTACATGTGATCATTGGAAAGTGTGAAGCAGGTAAAAGTGAGTGTGTTTGACAAGGCTTGTTTTAGAGTGTGTGTGTGAGTATGCAAAAGAGCATGAGCATTTTTGAAAATGTCACGTGCATGGGAGTATGTCTCTGAGATTGTCTGACGTACATGGATATGTTGGTGTTTTTCATGTTTGTACCAAGTAATGTACAGTACTTTGTATTCGTTGTTGTGTACGTAATCTGTAGTGCCTTTCTGTGAATTGTGTGGTCACTGAAACCTTTCTTATTGAAAATGCTGATTGAAATATTTCAAACTGGCCCACAAAGCCTCATTCTCTTCCCAAACCTTCCTCTGTCCTCTCGTTTTCGGAGCCCAGTGCTGTCTGCTTTGTGCATTTAATTATAATTTCCCCTTTATGCAAAATGAGGATGTTTCTGCCAACAGGAGCACATTTTAATTAGTTAGATTCATTAACGTATCGCATACATAATGTGTCCCTAAACATATTAATGACGACTACTCCACGATATTAATTACGCAGGGTACCGTTTGTAATTGAGTCATCATTTGCATTTATGGTCATCAGCACAAATTAATCTCTTTTCCCTTCATCATTTTGCATATTTAATTTAAGTCACTGATTTGATTAGCTGAAAAGCAGGCTTTTGGTTTTTGTGAGGGGCACCACGCAACATCTGGAAGGTCATCAGCAAAAATTTTGGGGTTAAGAAACATTTTCCTGTAATTGCATCGGAGTTTGTATTGGACAAAGGGTTAGAGTGACACAAGCCCAGTGTGAGATGAAGCAAAGCAACAGAGGATGGGACTGAAATATCAGGATGGTTTCTTTTTGGCGAGCAGGCCCTGTGCCATTGCTCTCAGGACTGAAGCAGGGCTCAGCTTGGTTGGGTCCCCATAATTAGCTACTGCTCTTTGTGTTCTTCGAATCATGTCCAACTCAGACGATGCTACAACTGCAGTCTTCTGCTCAGGGCATCTTCCCCTTCCAAACACAGGTGAATCCAGCAACTTTGAGTCAACCAGTCAGAAACAAGGAGGGAGTGTTTCGTCATCGGTCATATTTTTGCTGAACACCCATTGCCAGACCCTTCGTCCTTCCACCCAACAGTTTTTGTCAGACGGTCCCCGTGTTCTTAGAAGGTGTACCGAGTGGTATTCGGAGCAGGGTGTGTGTGGAGGTGGGGTGCGTGTTGGGGGTGGGTGGTGTTGCGGGGTGTGACGAGGCTCAGGACATCCATTAGCTAATGGACTGCAGGAGGAAGACATCTGCTCGCACCTTAGTGCACTTATCCGCACCGCGGCGCTTTCAAAGTTAAAGATTACATGTTGATCCACACCCCCACAGAGCAAACCGCCACCGTTGCCCAACCTCTCCCCCCCCACTCCCTGAAACAAACTCCCCAGGGATCCCCACTGTCTGTCTGCTCCAGAGTGATGTATGGGTGATGTAGGAGAGGACATCATTTAGTAACCGCAGAATCCGCCACTATTTATCCAGGCTGACTCGCCCGATCTTTATGTAGCGGGAGGCTGGCTTGACCCCCCACCCATCACCCGTCCTTTCTTAAATGGCAGGTCTTGATGTCAATCTCCTCTGATAAGGGGGCTTGCTGAGGGTTAATGAGGGAGAAAATGGCTCGCCATAACACACTTACTGTCACCATAAAGCACGCAGCGGATGTGTTTTATTGCTGGGTGGGGCAGGATAGCGGTGGAATGCTTAAGGGTGTCCGAAAAACTAGATAACAAGCGATGGCTAAGTACAGATTGACCGCTTACTGCTTTTGAATAGAAATCTATTGTGCTAATATACATTTTGACCTTGTTACCAGATAAATTAATTGCAAGTTGATGGTGAAGTGAGGCATCGAATGCACGTACACGTACACACATTGTCACACATCTGTGTAGTTATACTTGTGAGGGCATCGTATTGAGCAACATTCATTCTGTACAGCCTTTTGCGAGCCCTAACCATAACCAAATTATGCCTAACGCTAACCTTAACCCAAACTCTAACTTAACCATGATAGTAACCGTAACCCTAAGTTTAACCAACTTGCCATAATCCTCTGTAATCCTCGGGGAGGACCACCCAAAATATTCTCTCAACCCCAAATGTCCTCACAATTATGTTTCTCAAAAAGTTGGTTCTGACAAGTATAGGTATACAAGCCCACGCACGCACAAAAACACACACACACACACACACACACACACACACGTAAAGGGGCAATGCCCCCCCCGAGATATCTCTCCAGCATCAGAGAGCTCCTGGTGAGAAACCAGAAAGTACAGGCTCTTTATTATACCTACAGATACAGAGAGAGGAGAAAGAAACAGTGACAGGGAGGGAGGGAGAAAACAAGAGAATAGACAGGTATTTTTGTTTTGTCTTCTTCCAGCAATATCACTA